>WYDF02291890.1:0-16210 GCA_009867245.2 Adranes taylori | reverse complement strand
ATTTAGCTATATTACAATAGCTCATCTATGTTCGCACCGAATAAATCACATTATTCTGATTTGTGTGAACGTAATTTGATTCGGTGCGAACATAGATGAGCTATTGTAATATAGCTAAATCCGCCACCCGTATTCTAATTTGATCTGCATGACGTCTTAATAACTCACCTTGACTTGACTTTGCATTATACATAACTGGACAATATTTCTCAATTAAGATGCAGGTATTCATTTCTTCTCCGACGTATATGATTTAACATATACTGCGTCACTAACTTTTAAATTTCTGTAAAGTTGTATTGGAATCTGTATTTGTGAATTTCTCTCTGGATGAAATATATTTAAAGCGGCACGCAATTGTCGTCCCAATAACATTTCTGATGAAGTTTTTCCTACCCCAATGCAGGCCGTGTTTCTTAACCTTAATAATAGCTTTGGTAATTCTATAGCAATTTGATTAGGCTCCATTTTTACTATCAACACCTTTTTATGGTATCAACTGTTCTTTCAGCTTGCCGGTTGCTACTCGTGTGGTATGACGTACCCCATTCTTTACTCTAACATTTCTAAATTCTTTCGGTGCAAATAAAGTTCCATTCTCAGACACAATGTGTTCTGGCAAACCATGTGTAGCAAACATTCTACGCAATTCGTACATAGTGGTAGTTCAACTTAATGAATTCAGTTTTTCTACTTCCTTCCACTTCGAATAAGCATCTATTACTACTAAATAATGCTTCCCATGGCATGGTCCTAATTGATCTATGTGTAATATACACCATTCCTTATTTGGATTTCTCCAAAAATTATTAACCGACCGAGGGTGGTGTTCTCGATTGCTCTTGACAGATTGAACACAATCGTTCCATTGTTCAATATCAGCGTTTATACCCGACCACCAGACATAATTGCTGGCTATGGATTTGATCGCTACAATTCCTGGAGGACAGTCGTCTAATATTTGAAGGACAGGTTGTCGTAAACACGTAGGTGTAATTACTCTATAACCCCACAGTAAACAATCTCTATTAACAGACATCTCATGAAATACTTTTTTATACGGTTTAAAATTTTCTGGAATTTCTGAATTCGTAGATGGTAAATCAGAAATCAATTATTTTTCAATATTAATAATTCTCGACCCTTACTAATTTCCATGTAAATGCTTTTAACAGTAAACGTCATTTCTAAACACTAATCTTTGTTCCAACATAATACTTCAGGTAAGTCCAGTAACGGATCGTGTGATATATTCAGTGGTAAGTGACTCAACCAATCTGCATTATCAATCTGTTTCCCGGAACGATAAATAATATCATAATGATATGAAGCTAAAATTAACGTCCGTCGCAACATTATAGGAAAAACAATATTTGGTATTTTATGGTTAGCTCCAAAAATTCCAAGTAACTGTCGGTTATCTGTTATAATCGTAAAATATCAACCCGCCCAGTACTGATGAAATTTATTTATCCTGAATATTATCGCTGCAGCTTTCTTGTCTAGCTCTGAATAATTTTTTTTGCCTTATAAAGCGTTCTGGATGCAAACGCTTCTGGTTCTCGTCCATCCGAATTAATTATTGTAATCACACTACCGAGACCATAGTACGATGCGTCACAGGTCAGAATGATTTCCTCTCTTAGATCATAGTGAGGCAAAAGCAAATCCGATTTCAATAATTGCTTACATTTCACAAATGTTTCTTTTTCCTTTTTTTCCAAATTGCCATTCTCTATGTTTATCCAATGATCTATGTAATTATTCTGCAACATCTACTATGTTCATTAAAAAACATGGTAAAAATTGAGTAAGCCCAAGAAGGCTTGAAGCTATTATTTATTTTTTGGCTTTGATGGATGACTTCGACTTTCCCCATTGATGGTTTTATCCCTGGTAAGAATATACTTGTAAGAATATACCGTAAAAGTTCTAAAATTCTAAAATTTATTAAACATGTTTCTTTCTCAAACGGAGGTGTGTTGTTTTCAACCGCTGTAATACTTCAGTTAACCTGTCATCATGTTCTTGTTGAGTTGTACCCACGATTAAAATGTCGTAAACTAATACTCCTGCCATGCCCCCAATAACTAATAATTCGGACAATTCTGGTAACGGGTAAGCATTCGGCTTATGGTCTGGATTTACTGTTGCTTTGTAATGACATTAAATAATAATCCTTCGGTTCCAATACTGGTACAACTGGACTTGTCCAGTTAGAAAATTGGATTAGGTAAGAGTACCTTGCTCTACCATTGCACCTAATTCGGCATTTATTTCTTTCTTTAGAGCCGGTGGAACTGGCCTAAAATGTTTGAGATGGAATTTTCTGTCATTACTCTTGTAACCAGTGGGCCTCTGACTGTATCAACAGAAGTTTCGAAAAGCGATTTATAATCCAAAATTATCCTCTCGAATATATCTTGTACTAGTTGGTCCCTTGCATTGAAATACTCAATGCTGAAAACCAATTACTATCCATCAGTGTTTTGCCACCGTTTTTAACAATAATAATTCCTAACATATGTTCGCCTACCAAATTTGAGTTAAATTTTTTAACATTTACTGTAATTTTTCTATTCGTACTAACCAATAGGGTACCACAAAGCAGCATGTTTTCTTCCGTTATCATTAATTTACTTCTACTGTTATAATAAGGCTTTGTGGTAACCCTTGTGGTGAAGTAATGTAGAATATTATTGCTCCAAATAAATAGAGTGTTTAAGTCAGGGAGTGTTTAGTAGTGGTAAATTGAGAGAATAGTTAAACGAGTAAATTGAATGAAAAAGTTTGAAATTGGCAATAAAGAAGAAAAATCTGTAAAACACAAAATGAGTAAAGGATTGGATAAATTTGTGATAAGATCGAATTGTGCCAGAAGTCTGAAAGAAGTAAGAACAAGGATAGCATAAGTGAAAAAGGTTACGGGCAGAAGAGGAAAAAAGGTGAAATGCATAGTGAAGATGATGAAAGAGAGATATAATAATAGAATTTGGGAAGAAGTTCTAAAAGAATTAAAGTATATAAGGGTGGAACTAAGTGAAATAAGGAAAGAGTGGGAAGAATGGAATGAAGAGATGAAGGCGACAGAAAATGAATAGAAAAAGTGTAAGGAGGTGCTTAAAAGGAGAATAAGGCATCTTGAATTGGCAGAGGACATAAGAGAGAAAAAAGGAGCGAAAATTAAATATTCTCATAAATGGGGTAAAAGGAGGGTAGAGAAGTGGACCAATTGAAAAAGGAGGTTGTTGATAAGTTACACAGTAAGGTGGTACTGAAGGGAATAATATCTCTAGGTAAAAGAGATGATAGAAAAGGCTGCAGGCCAATTTTGGTAAAATTGGATTGTTGGGAGACTAAAATGGAGATAACAGAGAGAAAGAAGATATTGAAAGGTACAAGGATTTTTATAGATGATGACAGAACGGAGAGGGAGATATATCTTCAAAGGAAAATTAAAGAACAAGCATGGAAGAAAAGAAAAGTAAATGAACGTGTTAATGTGGTATACAAGAAAGCTTGGATAGGAAGTGAATTAGGCGATTGCAGTGAAGAATAGGCTGTGATAGTAGAAAGGGTAAATAAAAGAGATAGTGGGAAATGTATGGCGGCAGGAGGGGGACATGAGAGTCAGGAAAACTAGGACGGAATAGTAGGGGCTGTGGAGAAGAATAGATTACGAGGACAGATGGATGGAAGAGACTGAAGAATTGAATGAGGAAGATGAAGAGGGTTATAAAGGTGATATTGTAATGGGGAAAGGAAAGGACATGGGAAGACAGGGTAAAAATATTAAGGGGAAAAAAGAAGGAAGGAAAGTATATGAATGGGGTAGGAATGTATGGGAGAAGAAAAGTGAGTGAGGAAGTATGAGCAGAAAAATGGAAGATGGGTGCAACGTGATGGAGTAAATAGATGTAGGGGAGGTGTTAGAAGAATGTAATGAAATTAGAAGGTATAAGTGTATGGTAGATTGTAACTTGAAAGAAAAGGAAAGTGATAAATTAAAGAATGAAGGAAAGAATGAAGATACGTGCAAGAGAGGAGGAAGTTAGAATAAAACTGATATAGAAGAGATAAATTGAAGGGTCAGGAGGCATGGGAATTTGAATAGGAAAAGAGCGTACGCAGTGAAAGGAGTGGCAGGGATATTGGGAAACGTAAATTTCTTTCACTCTCTCTCTTACCTTTATATTTTTAACCAATTTTCGCTCTCTAAATGTAATTTCTCCCATTCTATCTCTACCCATACAATTATTCCCCCACACCAATTGCTGTTTTCCAACACAATTATATAAATTTGTTTTCCTGCTAGTATACCCAACTTCATCTTTTGAGTTTCTTTCATCACATGTGTCATCATTACGTACATATACAAATCTCATTCCTCCTCTTCTTACATTCCACAGCCACTAAAATCATTAATAATTGTAGTCCCTCCTCCTTTTCCTTTAACCTTCCAGTGATTTTGTTCAAGAAATTCTCTAAATTTTTATTGATGTATACAAATCCAATAAACCATTTTTTCCATCAATTTAGATGTGGGAGTGATGAAAGGGGAAGCAGATATTGGATAGAATACATTTAATTGATGAAGGAAGGGGTTTGACAGGAGAATGTAAGAGTGTATTTTTGGAGGAGAAATAAAAGATATAAGGATAATGGGAAGAAGTTTTGACGATGAGAAGTTTTGAGGATGAAAATTTTGAAAATGCATTGAGAGGATAACATAAAGCAAGGGCAAAGATTCCTTATTCCTCTTATGTGGAGGAAAGTTATGGTTTTCGTCAATGGATCCCTCTATACTTGTACATACTATTTCATCATCAGTTTTCATGGATATTTTTCAGGAAAACTTTTGTTGTTGTCAATGTAGCCAAAATAACTTTTGCCATATTAGAAATAAATATCTTACTAATTTTTAAAATTTCAAAGTATCTTTTTTATTATTCAATGTAAGTTAGATATGGAAGCGCGTATACTAATTAGTTGATGGCAATACTAATCTAGCAGTGCGAGGAATTACTGTATACACTTCGCGATCTATTTACTTACTTTGTACTGCAAGTAAGTGTTTATTGTTACATACGTTTGTTGGTTGCTTTATAAGTAAAAAGGTTGAAATTTAACTCGCTGCTAATATCGATAGTCATTTCATCTAATATGGTTGCCTTCTTTATATATAAATTTTAAACATTTTTCTAAGATTGATTTTCGTATTTCATGGAAACTGAAAGATTTTACAAAAGATATTATAAACGTGGTACATTTGAATTAGTTTCGAGAATTTATACGTTGATTGTACGATGTGTAATCAATAAGTCACAATAGCTTTAAATGTCCAGTGTTTTTTTTTAGAGACAACATCCTGTTTTCTAATATAAGAACAGGAATACTTCAGTTAGTACACTACATTGGTTACTCTGAACTGGTGTTTCGCAAACTATCTACATCTGTGTACCCTATCTGCAATTTTCGTAACACTGAACACCCATCGTCAAATAAAAATTCATATTAACAATCAATGTACATTTACTTTATCCTTTTAAGTACATAATCAAAATAATAATAAACGAAAAATAAAATTCGTTCATAATAAAATGTTACTAACAAATATTCTGATCAAAGAATACTATCAAATTGTTTCGGTAGAGACGACAGATCATCATAATGATTGTCTTGATTGTTAATTTTAATCTCAGATGCGGTTTCACATCCAAATGCCTGTTGCTTTTTTTTGACTCAATGTCTACAGATGCTGATAAAGCAACGTTCCATAGATTTAAAGTTGGAAAAGCCAAGATGTACTTCTGGACTTTCTCCGTTAAAACTGGATACATATGATGCATTTTCAGCCGGGATAATTTTCAATTTTCCACTCAATATTTTTGTACACTCCTTATGATTATTTCTCAAGAAGCTCTCCAACAATTGCTTTTTTCCACATGTGAATACCATCTACCATTTTTGTTGTACTAATATTGAACGGATATCTTATCCATTCAATATGTTTGTTTAAATCTAGAAAATAGTTTTTCGCTCTAACTTGTATATTCTTTAACTGCAGAGTATCATCATCAATTTTATTGGCCGAACATGTTATAAACTCACGAAGAGAGGGAAACAAGTCCACTTCATTACCAACTCTCTCTTGCTACAAATTTAATTTTGCCATTGTAGCGTTCATTGAAATATAAAAAAAATTCATATTTCTAATTGACTCAAAAGAACATATTTCTCTTAGAACGTACTTTGGAGACTGTCTAACATTTAATAAACTTAATTAATTAATAATCATGTTTTATATTAGAGTAAATTCACCGTCGGATTTACTAAATTTATAATAAACAAAATGTATAAATTAAATGTGTATTGTATTGTTTTTAATAACATTGAGAACAACACTATACAAAATAGTATAATTTATATAACTTATAGTACATGAAATTAAAACAACCAATAATACACTTAATGTGAGAATATGAGATAAAAGAGAATTGTGGACAGGACATTATGGAGAAGTTATGGAAAGAAAGTCAAGATTGGGATCTCGAATAGAAAAAATAATTGCTACTAGTTTGGCTGTGGGTAATAGATGTATGATGGGAGCATGGAATGGTGAGTATTCATATAGATCACATGGGGGTAGGACCTATATTGAGTATATAATTTAAATGGGAGTGCCAGAAAGATTGTGAAGTACATGTACCTTAGGAGAAAAAGAATGCAGGTCTACCACTTCGCAATAAAAACTGAATTTAAACGAGTAAACGAGAAATTGAGGAATAATATGAGGTTGCTAGTATGGAAATTAAGGTGAAAAAGTGGTACGTAAGCAGTGAACGGAATACAATGGTTGTAAGGGCTATTGAAGAAAATTTGACTATGAAACAAAATAAAAAGAGAAATAGAGGACAAGATCAGATCAAAAACAAGATCATAAAGGAGTATTGTATACAAATAAAAAAGCAAGGAAAGTAGTTTATTTGACTAGAAAAGAAGAAAAATCAGGGGAGGAATTTGAGGTTGGTAAAACGGAGTGGAAAGATGAACAGAAAAAAAGTAAGAATACGCACGAAGCCAATGAAAAGGTGGTTACTAATAAAATTGGACTGAAGGAGAACTGTGAAAATATTTAAATATGAAGAGAAAATGCTATCTCCTGAGATAGCATTGGTTGAATGGTAATAAAAGTGTAAGGTTGAGTTGGGAAATAGAGATGGAATAGATGGCGATGAGAAAGAAAGGGGAAATTACAGCAGGAAATATAGATGTAGATATAAGCGTGGAGGAAGTGAAAGTGGGAATGAAAGTCGGCCCCGAATAGACACGAGATGAGTAAGATGATAGAGCGGGTAGACAGATATATGAGAAAGGTAGTGCCTTAAGTGGATGTAAAGATAACAGAAATAAAACAAAAACATTAGTATTTAAGAAAATTTGGAAGAAAAACCAAAAAACATGTGTTTTGAATGCATAGAGAGAGAATAGAGCGTATAAATATTTGAGATCCATGTTAACACACAACGTATGAGGCAGCAGAGTATACGAGAATGACAGCAGTAAAGCCAAAACTGTCATAGAGCAAATGAGATTGGTATGGTAAAAGGGAGTTGGTTAGTCAGTGAATATGCGATTAAGGATTATGGAGATATGTACAAGGGCAGTGAAGTATGGACAGTGAGTGAAAGAAAAGAAATAAAATGAGTGCAAATAGGATGTATGTAAAGGATTATTGGGGTGGAAAAAGTGACGCCGGATAAAACAGAGCTAAGTACAAGAGCTAAGTAGGTATAAGTGTTGTGCGGATTTGTTCAAAAACACGGTAAGATATGAGAGGAAAGTGATGATAAAGGATAATGATAACGTTGTTAAATGCATGTACTTAAATGCGATGACGCAGATGTTTGAAGGAGGAAGAATGAATGTGTGGGACAAGGAGAGGTGAAATATTTTTGAAAGGGTTTAATGGTCTATTGATGAATTATTTCTTACAATGAGGGACTAAAATTAAAATATAAATAAAGTCATAGAAAGGTTGAAGAACGTAAAAAAGTAACAGCGTAAAAGAGTAACAAAAAGTAAGATTAGGGATAATAAAAAGATTGTGATTGGTATAAGGAAGATGTAATTAGAGATAAACTCGAAAGTAAAGAATGTTTTGGAGGTAGAGTAGTTTGTTGGAGATATCTTGTGCTGTTCCTCTATCTTTCTCGCTCTGTCTGTCGTTCTCTTATTCTATTCTCGGCAGAATGTTATTTTGTAAGAATGTACGTTAATTTGTATATATGCCAATAAAGGTATATTATTATTGTTAGTACTCAATAAAAATAAAATATCTTTATTGGCATATTGTTGCAAAAAAAAATTATTGTCGCCTCCTGTTACTGTAATAATTTTTACCATATTTGGTAATTAATTAATCTGGCTTAGAACTTGTTGTTGTTATTCTTAGTATAAGTTACTTTTATTGTCTGATCTAATTTGACATTTCGCACAGCTTCATTGGTAATTGGTATTGTTGAGGTTTTATTTTTAACATGAATCTGTTTATCTGATTACTTATTAGAATTTGTTTAAGTGTTTTCATTCAGGATTATCCATAATTCAATTAATTAACGATTCAGTAATTCAATGAGTAATCCACTAATATCATATATAAATTGCCTTATGAAATCAAATTTGATTCTTCAAACAAATTTAATATACCAATTAATAAATTAAGTTAGAAATAACTAATTAACAAATAATATATAATGTTAATACAAATTTATATTATAAAGATTTTATACATTCAAAATAAAATCTATATCCTGATAAAAAGACTGAGAAAATATATCGTTAAGCAAAGCCGACCCGCACAGAAAAACATATAGATACTTATACATACGCAAAATCTCAAGTTTTTATTCGAAAAGCATTAGCACATTTTTTTCCGAAGGCAACCGGCATCCTCTATCTTGTAAAGAAAATATTGCTTTCTTCGCAAGAATAGGATGTTTTCGAATTTTAGTATTTGTAACTACGTTTTTATTTCCAATTATTTTAAGTTTGACAACTTAACATATATCTTTTGCGGTGGCGATTTTTAATTTGTTTTTATTTACTGGAAAAGGCGTTAACGGATCTTTCCGCCATGTGTTTTTAAATAAACCATTAAGCAGCTAAGATTCCGGTGTGGTAATACTGCTGCTACTACCGCTTACACGTCCCATCATTTATGCATTCATCAACAAAATAGAGCAATTTTGATTCTTAAATTTCTTATTGAATCAGGAAGAAATTTTGATTACTCGGAGCCCTACGCTGCAGATATTTCTTTCAAGCTACGCCTTTTGAGCGTCCGACGTCGTTGAATGCCACGGCTCAGCTGACCTCTCAGGAAGAACTTCTTCCCAGAAAATTTGCATAAAAAGAAGCCAATCAAGCTATCATTCCTCAGACGTATGTTGGGTTTATTCTGATAGTTCTTGAGTGAGGACCTCGCTCATCTCAATTACAAATAATTCTCCATTAGGTGACGAACTTATTCTCATAGAGTGAGCTGAATTCTCACTTTTGAGTTTGTTTGGCATCTATACTAAGCGCTACCAACGAAAATCGATTATATTATTTTATTTAAATTAAACTAGATTCAACTACAGTCAATAAAAAAACCTTCTGTAATCATCGAATCAGGTACATAAACTTTGGTACATAAGCACATCATCTAATTTACGGCTGAATCTTCTGATCCCTCGACGTTATCTAATGTTAAATTCTTTTCTTTTACTCATATTGGTATTTTACATCCCTTTCCGCGTATCAACTTCTTCAATGAGAAGATGGGGTGGCCAGCAGCGGACGAAGAAGGACCTCAAATTTCTGGCGTACCAAATGATCAAAGATCTAAATGAATGAAATGAACCGTATAAAATGAACGTGGAAGGACACTTCAAAGACAGATCAAACAGCGCTGTTCATAAACATCATGGATGCTAGTAAACATGCCAGTTCCTTCCACAATACCGAAGAAAAATGAACCTATAATACCTCCGGTTCACCACTACCTCCTACAGCTCCAGGCGTTGTGTCATTACTCCCTACACCCGACAAAGGATGTCTCTTTAAAGTAACGGGAGAAAAGCATCATCGACGCTCCGTTACTACTTCGGTGAGAGCGAATGAATCATTTACCACCGCAACATTTAGTTTTCTTCATTACAATTTACCTTCAACAATTCATTTCACGCAATCTTCATATCAGCGTCATGCTTATGGTTAGAACCAATCTATAACATCTGTGGTAAATGTTCGAGATTCAATAATTTAATTCCTTCAACAGCTGGGAGAAACCAAGGAGAAGCCACGAAATCCAATCAGAAGACAAATTATTAACATAAAATCAAATTACTTCTGTTACGCTACTTTTACTTGCTATTTTCCTAGTAGAAAATGGTATTGAACATCATAACAACTTTTGTATAATAATTAGCTTCGCAACATATTGTCCATAAATTAATATTGCGAAAAGAAGCATATATATGTCGAAGTATAAATATGACGATTATCATGAAATTTGACACATATGTATTTTGTATTTTTTCAGGGAGAAGGGTTTTATGCTATCCGCATTGTTATAATTCGCCACTAAATGGCGCTGCAGTACATCAACTCCTACAACGTTGAGCGGATCGCCATGAATATTCATATACATTTGTATTTGAATACGAAGAATATTTTTATGCTATTCACTTTGTTGTAACTCGTTTCCGGGGACAAAAGGAATGCAATTTGACCATGTCGCTAGTCGCGGCAAACTTTTTCTGAATTTTTTTCAACTACCGCTTTTTAATTGATTATTCTTCGTGCGTAAAATTGAGGGCCCTAGGTATTACTCTTGTGCCCCAAGTTTTATTTTTCAACATTCATAGGAATCGAGATATTTAATATAGTGCAATAGCCGGTCTGAAGTAAATGGATCGCAAAGTTTACCAAACAAAAAACACCCTGTATATATGTTACATTGTAATTTTAGAAAGTTATGTTACAAATAAAATTGAATGAGCTTTTGGTAGCCTATATAATAAAGGTCATTAAAGTGTCCTATCTTTTACAGTTCCTGAAATATATTAAAAGTTTCTATACGTTGCGTTCTATATCACTTGCAGTGATGGCACAATAGTCATTCGATGCGTAATGAAATATACTATACGCGAGCAAAATTTCAGTGTTCTAATTTTAAAACTGAATTTTGCAATAAAATAATCATTTTAAACCCCTCCCAAAATTTTAATGTGCATCCGCCACTGGTAACAACATTTATTCAATTGCAAAAGCACGGTGTATAGGTCTCAAACAACATAGAATATTTTTTACTGTAACATTGCATATATGTGCTATTATTTAAGCCATATATGTATGTATATATGATTGTTTAAATGTCGGTTGCTATAACGACAAGTGGTGAAGTTTTACGTTATTTAGGATCATATCTTGAAACCAATAAGAGAAACGATCCATCATATGTGGTATCCAAAAAGTAAAAAACTATGCAAGGTGTTATTAAAAAATTAAAAAAAAAAATTATTGCTCAAAATCTATTCAGTATACTCAACTGTTCACGGAGGCAGAATTGAAGGTCCGTACATAAGTTCCCCAAGTAAGTTTCATTTTTCAAATTTTTATAGGAACTTAGAAATTTAGGGTTGTATATTTTTGTTTAATGTCGCGTTACTCCTAAGATTACATGTGCGGTTTCCTTATATTTTGTGTGTCCCTTTAGTATTAAAGGAAATTTCGACCCAAAAAATGTAATCCAAATTATATGTTTAGTTTCTGAGAAAATAGCCTCTGAAGAATACAATTTTTATTTCAATATATCTCAAAAAATGTAAAAGATAGAACGTTCGAATAATTATTTGAAACATTTTTTTCTAAAATCACAATTAAACATACTTACAGGGTGTTTTCTTTTTTGAAAAATCTGCGGTCCATTTTCTCAAAAAGTTTCGCAGTCATTACTTTTTGTTTCTTGTATCGAAATATCCTGTAATATTTAAGTGATTAAGTGAGTTAAAAAAAACGATCGACTTAGTATAGTAGTAATTTAACCTTGAAAAAAAATCTGCCCTAAATATCTCGGTTTCTATGAAAGTCGTGAAAATAAAACTTGAAAAGCATCTGTAAGTCTGAGGAGGCTCAATTATATCAATACGAGACCAAATATGCCAAATTATACCAAATATGTTGAACTTAATATTTTTTAAAACTATTTAGTAACACCATGTATATTTTTATACATTTGGATAGCCTTCGCAATTCTATTTAAAATGGTAGCACAAAAGAAGGGCCTAACTCTTATTGTTTCAAAGATATAACCCTTAATACATTAAAACTTCGCAACTTATCGCCATGGAAACGGCATTCAACGAGGCCTATATACTTGCGAATAAATGCAAAGATATAGAAAAAAAAATTATGTTGTATGAGACCTATTCACGGTGCATCTGCAATTGAATAAATGTTGCTATCAGTGGCGGATTCACATTATAATTTTAGGAAGCATTGAAAATGATCATATTATTCAGAAATTCTGTTTTAAAACTAGAACACAGAAATTTTGATCACGGATTAAGTACCTTGTTTTTAAAATTTTACAATAATTTCGATATATCTCAAGAACTATAAAAACAGTATACTTGAATTAACTTTGTTGTATAAACTCCCAGATGCTCGCTCAATTTTATTTGAAACATTTTTTGTAAAATTACAATTTAATATATTTTCAGGATGTTTTTCGTTTTGTAAAATTTGGGATCCATTTTCTCGAAAACGGCTATTGCAGTACATTGAATATCTCAGTCCTTTGAAAGTTAAAGAAATAAAACTTGCGGAATATGCGTAAGTTCCAGGGACCTCAATTTTGCCCCAAGCGGGCCTGGGAAAAAGTGACTTAAAAATTGCAGAGGAGAAAAGTAAGTCAAAAATAGTAGCAGGCCCCGCCAAAGGGGACATCGAAGATCTACGAGCTGTGTGTAAATATGTGGACCAGGTAATTAATGGGTAAGCTAAATCATGAAAGCCAAATTCAGAATGCCAAGGCAGTCTGGCATGCTAGACTGCTCTTTTAGAAATTAGTCGAAGAGAGAGTCAAAACCGATTGTCGCTCATAGAAAATCGGACACCGCGAAAGATATACGGACCGGGGCTTTATAAGTAGGGGATTTATAAGTTAGACTAATTTTGATTAATTTACCCTAAAAACTATTGTCCTAATTAAATTTAATATACGAGTTATAAGGTAACAGTAAGAAATGAAAAGGTTGGGATGGCGATCACGTCCACGAAATTTACACATACTACTACCAAAAATTGTAACTTCCACCTGCTGGATTTACGAGCCAACCTACATTATTATCATTCTTAACAGCATTTCAGCAAATCCATTCAATTCAACTGTAAATAACTTAAATAAAGGAGTATAATCAGGACACCTTAATGTATTTTAACATTTTGCTAATTTATTTAACTATCGAAACAACTTATGTAGTAATAATCAGAAAGACACCAGATCATTATAAACTGTGTAATGCAACACGTACATTACTTGCAGTAATAGCAGTGGTTCATTGAAGACAAACAGATAGATACATAGATATAGATATATTTTATTGATAACAAAATATTATGTAGGTCCATGCTTTTGAAACTCCTTCCACTTTTCCTATCACTTTCGAGAGATGATGACGAGAAAATGCGTACTGTTTCACTTTTTCTTATTAAATCATTCGCTAACCTACATTATGCTAGTAAATATGAACACATCATGTTGAATCATAATATCTCTGAGTATTTAATATTATAAACAAATTGATTTTAAGTAAGTAATAGCATTATTATTAATGATATTTTAATTTCTACAATTCCTGTATTAGATAAGTTGTTTTATCTAAATTGTTTATTAAGAGTAGTGATTTACAATGCGTTGCGGTCTAGACTTAATTATCAGTAATTTAAATTTATAAGCGAAATTGAAATGAAATTTTAATGATTCAATGAATTTTGGTTTTTAATTATATAAGTTACCCATTTCTAAAATTACATATTGACTGCATGAAGCTTTAAAAAGCCAGGCATGGTAGATGGCCAGTTTCTGGCACAGGTGGTAATCGGTAACCGTTAGTACCCTCTGCTTCAGTAGCATAACTGTCTCTGTTTTCTGCATCATGCTGGCTCGTTTCAACTAATTGGAAAATATTCCTATATAATGATGACATTACAGAGTTCTGTGGACATAAATGTTAGTTAGACGAAATGACATCTTAAGTGAGATGAATCTATAATGGCTGAGATGAACCTATAACAGGTAAGATCGACCTATTATCGTTCATCTGACTTAAAATATCATTTCGTCTAATTACAATCTACGGTTATAGAACTCTATAATATATAAATTATGTAAATAATTTTCAAATTAGTAAGCAAAGTCGTTAGACAATGATGCTATTGAAGTAGAATGTACTGATGGTCTATGTAAGAAGCCTGGCTTCTTAAGCTAATTGGATGTATCACGAAATCAATTTGTAGGTTTCGAAATGGGCAATTTATCTCATTAATAATAAATAGTTGTTTATGGCTTAGAGTAATAATGTCATATATACATTATTCAATTATTGTTTTTTTTTTCTTTCTTTCAAGTATCTCTTTTATATACTAAGAGCGTGAAAATGCACAACAATTGAAAAAGTGAAAAACGGGTGATATATATGTTCCTTAAAGTTTATTCTTTTCGACTTTCATAGAAACGACACTATAAAACCCTGTATATCAATCAATCAATTAAACATTTATTGGCATAAGAAATACTGACAATTCAAAAACAATTACAGAAATCATATTCATAGTAAAATAATAATTAAAAATAATTTCATATAAAATTAACCCCTATGTACAAATTCTGTACAAACGTCTATACATTCTGTAGGCTACTCTACTATTATTTTCTAAATCAATTCTCTTAATAAAATAAAAACCTCTAAGAGGCCCTTACCTAAAACCCTCCTATTCTTCCTCCTCCAAAAACAAATAAGGAAATTTCCCCTTTACATTATTTCTCACCCTTATTTCGCTCGCCTGTTCCTTGTCTCCTCAATAATTCTTTCCATCTTCTGAATACCTTTTCGTCCTCCACCTAAACATATTCTTATATTCCCTCATCTCTTACTCATATCTTCCCAACATCCTACATTTCCTCTCACTCTCTTTTCATTCAATACCTGTTTACTATTTCCTCCCTTTCACATCTAAAACGCGGCAATCATTTTTTTTTCTATGCATACATACATCTGGTGCCATATAGTCTGCCATTCTGTCTCCATTCATGATACTGTAATATTTCCTACTATATCTTCCATTCCTTAATTTTCTCCATCTTTCTTGCACCTCAATTTCACTTATCCTTATCTCTAATTTACAACTTCGACCATTCATAGACTTGTAAAAGTCAAGAGAGTTATTACATTAAATTAATCTGGGTAATATAATAGTAAGAAATGATCCAAATTCTATCACGACAGAAATTACACGTATACTTGCTGAAAACTATAAGCAATGCGTTACCTTAAAACACATAACACGTAAACAAAGAAGCCCGTGGTTCACAAATGAATTGAAAATTATGAGGAAAAAACTTAATATTATTACATATTTTATTTCTAGTCAGTATGTTGATAAGATTTTTCCTAGAAGCAAAATGGATTATGTCGAAATACACGTAAACATTTCATTGAAAATTTAATTCTTTGTGACTGTGACCGATTGTTACCGAATTTTTCGTTTTGAAAGTTGCTAACAGCTGCTATAAGCTTTCTGGACAATTTTATTATTTGGGAAAACAGCGTAGGAGACGGATATATACCACAGAGATAAAAATTTTCATGTGTAGCATTTTCACTCATTTCAAGTCACTGTTCCGTTTGTTGTTTTATTTCTGGTACGTGTTCTCATGAGATCCATGTTCCATCCAGTTATGAAGTAATTGCACTTGCCAGCGAGAAGTTCCATGCCGTAACTTGTTTTGTCAATTTTATTTATTTATTTGAATGAATAATCTACTTTGACAATAAATTGAAGAAATAAACCATATGTTGATGGTGTAATTAAAACAGTAACATAACTGGTTATGATGTTAAGTAGGTTTAAACTGACACAAATAATAAGTAATCACATA
>WYDF02291879.1:0-16211 GCA_009867245.2 Adranes taylori | reverse complement strand
ATTTGCTTCTTAGAAATCGAACAGAAAGCATGGTGTCTGCTTATCATTCCATGGATCTTGTCTTCATACTTTTAGACAATTGAATATACTAACATTACCTATCGTTTTAATGCTACAAAATTTACTACATCCATAAATAAATAATTACAAAGTATAATTAGAGAAGCTATAATCAGAGTAACATATACCGCAATAAAACTGAAATAATATATAGTTTCGGTATCTGAAGCTATAATCTAAGTATAATTTATTAGAAAATCCTATATATAAAACACAAAATACTATATACCTGATGAAGTCTTAAATAAATATAATTACTTTTTGTATCCGAACAGACTGAATTATCCATCGATTCCATAGAATCTTGAGATATTTCGAACTCATTCGTATAACCAGTTGATCTCATAGTATCATCTGGTGTATTTGCACAATCGGAGTTCATAACATTATTATTCGGCGTTGAATTAGTAGAACTACAATGACTGGTCACATCACCGTTCGTCTCCAGATAGTTTAAATCGCTTTCAACTGACGAGGATTCCGAGAATTGTTGTAAGTGACCTGTGGGATCACTAAATTCACTTTGATTATACTGGGCCATTGTTAATACTAAAATAACTTTCAAGTTGGTAGTAACATTTCAACTATTTTCATTTACTTTTGCTCAATAGTTAAAAATAAACTTATTATAGTCCGTTCTGCACGTTATATATCATTCGAAATAATTCTTATCACTGCAAAGAAGAAACTGTTTTGATAAGAACAACGTACAGATTAAACAATAATCAAATAACATTGAAATAATAACTTCTTATTAAATTTGCACCATTATCGGATTAATGTTATTGTCACGATAACTTCGAACTAAATTACAATATTAAAAATACATTTTTATGCGGTCTAAAGTAGGTTCCATAGCATTCCTTCATTTATTTTGATAAAATCGTTAATCAGATACACAAAAACAGTAAAACACAAAGCATCAAGGTCCAATAAACAACGCGAACTATATATCGACATAATTTTCGTGGAAATTAGTCGATAAATTTTCACTAGAATTGCGTTATTTACGAAAATTTGAGTTTTCACTGGATTATTCAATGTTGTTGACCTTGTTACATCCAAGAAGCTGTTCTTTTTTATTTATTTCTTAGTAGGTGGCGCTATATTATAAATTATTTAGTTAAGAAATACACCAGACATTTTTTTTCTTTGTCTATTATATGCTGCCATCTATTAGAATTAGTTTGAATGTAGTTATAAGTGTTTATGGTCAGGAGCGCATTTAGATCACATTGAATTATTTTTCACTCTTAAACACTTTCTTGTAAGGTTTTATGATTAAGTTATATATTTTTACTATATAACATCGGGTATTGCGCACAGTAAAGATACTACTAATATTAATAAAACCATACTATTTTCTTATTATTTTATTGCTTATATTTTTTTAACAAAAAAGATATAATCAAGCGATTATAATTAATTTATTATATTTCTTTATATTCTTTAAAAATTTGATGTAGTAAATTAACTAAAATTTTAGTAACGAGAATCATTTTATAAATTACTATTAAATGGTGTTTTTATATGTTGACAAACTTGACATAAGTTTTATATTTTATTACATAATAAAAATTATTGTTCAGTCAAATTACAAAAACATTCTGTGAGCATTTCATTTGGATAATATAACTTTATTATTATCCTAATTATTATATAAATTTTAATATAACTTTATAGAATATAATTTCTATTCATTAACATTAAAAGTGTTTATCACCTACATTATATATTTTACATTATAATAATACATGGTTTATAATGGCTTAACATTTATTCATCTAGATTACTTCATAAAAGAAATATCATCATAAAGCAAATATTTTATAAATAAAATATTTTTTATAAACAGGAGAATACTAGTAGTGTACGTATTCTGTTTTAACTGTGCATATTTAAATTAATAAATCTAAAGAAAAACAATGAATAATAACTATCAATATAACCAGTGGACTCTTCCAGTATCTTATATTGTTAACTCCTACTAGGCTTTTCATATTTTATCTAGTGACCATAGATTTTTTTAAATATATTATAAGGTACGTCTATGGAAGTATTCGAATGTTGATCGAAATGTTGACGTGTGCTAATAAACTTATTTATTTCCAATTTAATGTACATTGGGCGTACTGCGACTTGAATAATTAGTATACTTTAAATTTTTATAAAGTTATACTGTGTGATGTGTCACTAAATGATAATATTTCCTTTAAAAGTAATCCAAATGCAAATAATCGTAATGCTAATAAATTCATAAATAGAGAAATATATTCAATAACAGAGCTAATATATAATTTAAAGATCACAGGTAAAGGTTCATTATAGCATTTAAATAAAGAAGTGTGATTTTAACCCTTAAATGCATTATTTTGCAGTCCAGTTATTTAAGCGCTTATAACTCAGTGTACGTTCAAAAATGGACTTTATTGCAGTGTTGCAGAAATGTACCAAATTGTATAGCTTTTGTGTTTTCAAATTATTCCGCTAAATGTCTCTGTAGTAGAGGTACAGATAAAATGACACTTATAGACGTATCACAGTTCTGGAAGTCTCACCATTTATTTTCTTTGTGGCTAGTGGATATAAAAAGAAATAAAAGTGCTATATATACTCCAAAAAGGTTAGTCTACATTGTTTATTTATTTTTGATTTTTAGTAATTGTTGCATAAAAAAAACATTCTGTTGTAGAAATGCAACAACATGCATTAACACTTTTCAGGCTGTGTTGACGTAGTGTACAATACCTTAGATAATACTTGTGTTTTCTTCACGTTTAAGTGAACTGATCTGATCTAACTATCTAGACAATTAAAAAAATACGGTTGGCGACATGTAGGTAGATAAACAACGTTAAGTATACTGATCGCGAAGTGATCTTATACTATTCCACTAACTGAACTAGTGCTCGAAGGGTAGATAAAAACTGATGTGGGTAGAGCAATCATAACTTGACAGATTAAAAAAAATCGTGGACGTTATCGCCACCCTACATTTCATATATTGGAAGTCTTAAGTATTGTTATATCTTGCATAAAACAAAAGTTGAACAATTAGCAGAATAGTTGTTGAGGGTAAACTAAACAATATTAGTCTAACCTATAAAGCGCCTATCAACGAACACAGAATATAGATGTAACATATGAACTAATAGATGAAGTTAGAGCCGCCATTTTGGGGCACTGTGTTGTCAGTTGTTGCCTTTAAATTAACCTAAATCTTATGTTATTTATTTATTATATTTATTTTTAGTATAAACCGTGCTAATTATTTCAACTTTATTTTAAAGCAAAATTGAAGTTAAGTTTAAAATGGTGCACTGTGTTGCTTATGAATGCACGAATTATGCAAAAAATATTGTACAATATAAAGAACAAAACATAAGTTTTCACAAGTAATTTATTATATTTTTGATAATCACAATAAAGTTTCAGTTTTGATTTATCACTAAAAACTTTATGGTTTCCTAATAAATTATTTTACTTTTCCAAAAAATATAACTAAAATAAAATTATGGATTAAATTACGTCGCTCGTATTTGTATTTACAACAGTTAAAGTTAGGCATTTTCTACAAAATTTATTTTATCTTTCCAAAATTAATTTTAATTTTCTTTTAACAAAATTTTATTAATTTACAGTGAATATTATTTATAGTTTAATTTAAATTAATATTGTTAGTTTTAATGAAACTTTTTAATATCGTAAAAAACTATTCAAATAAATATTTGTATAATAAAACTTTTATACATATACTTTATTAAACTATCTCTTATATTAAAAAATAATGTAGTTTGCTTTGGTTTGGTAATTCTACAAAACATCGGGTAAGGTTATAGTATATCAATGGGACCTTTCCTTCTATTATAATCTGTGTTCGTTGGCGCCTAACCATGAATCCCCCAGTCCTCATATTTGCCTACGGTGCGCACAGCTTTTCCGCCGCCTACGGACGCTCCTGACTCACTTTTCGCCGTATTTACCTACGGCGCGGACCACTCTGCTGTCCGTTTTGTCATGGCTTATGATCCCTCTTGACTTTCCTTTCGGCTAATTTCTAAAAGAGCAGTCAGGCGTGCTTCGCACAAATAGACAAATTCGTCAACCCATTAGTTCCCTGGTCTCCATATTTGCCTACGGCACGGGCCGCTTCGCTGTCGGTTTGGCGCGGCCTTCTGCCGTTGTTGACTTATTTTTTCCCGCTGTCGCTTTTGAGTCACTTTTTCCCCGTGTCCGCTTTGCGTAAAATTGAGGTCCCTGGGTCTTACACTTGTTCCCCAAGTTTTATTTTTACAACTTTCATAGGAACTGAGATATTTAATGTAGTACAATAACCGGTCTGAAGTAAATCGATCGCAAAGTTTACAAAACAAAAAACCCTCTGTATATAAGTTACATTGTCATTTTAGAAAAAAGTATTTCAAATTAAATTGAATGAGCTTTTGGTCGCCTATATAATAAAGTATATTTAATTGTCCTATATTTTATAGTTTCTGAGATATGTATATTGAAAAGTTTGTAAAATTTTAAACGTGGCAACGTCGCGTTCTATACAAGTTCCAGGCATGGCACTAATTTCATTCAACGTACAGTACAAGCTACTATATGCGATCAAAATTTCAGTGTTCCAGTTTTAAAACTGAATTTCTGAATAAAATGATTATTTTGAAACCCTCCCAAAATTATAATGTGCACCATCCACTGATAACAACATTTCTTCATTTGCAAAAGCACCTTAAGTCTTATAGTCTCACAGGTTTCATAATAAGTAAAATATTTTTCCCTGTAACTTTTCATATATGTACTATTATTTAGGTATGTACCTATATATGATTGTTGAGTTATTAAGGGTCATATATTTGAAACGATAAGAGTTAGACCCCTAAAGTATGGTATCACTGTAAATGAAATCACAAGGACTATCAAAATGTATAAAAATATACAGGGCGTTACTAACTTTTTTTAAAAAAAATTTATTTAAAAAAATTTGATCCTAAATGATTTATAAATTGAATTTGAGGAAATTCTCAACTTATGGAATTGGATACACCATATGCTTTTTTCAGTCTTTTTTAACGTGATTTGGTAAATGAAATTGTACATGGGACTAATCTTTACTCTGTACAAAATAATCTCACTATGCTAGTAAATATCACAGCTTTAGAGATTAGAAAATATATTGAAATTATGTCGGTCGAATAAATATGGATTTCCACAAAGTCGGGATGCAATGACATTAAACTGACTTGAAAAAATCGCCAATATTTGCATTTTAATAATAATGACACATTTACCAACTAATGATCCAAATCATGACCGATTTCAGAAAATCAGATCTCAATGATACATTTGCAAACGTCCCTCTTAAACAGAGGTTATCAATTGATGAGCAAATGTGTGCCCTAGGCCTTGTGTTCAGTGGGTCATTCAACTAAAATCAGACATTTTCTGAAGCAGTAATTACCAAAGAAACCACATAAGTGGGGGTTCAAATTATTTGTAATGTGTAGTACGGACGGATATAGTAGTAAATTTGAAATCTATTCCGGAAAACAAACTGATATCTATCTTCCCCATGAACCACGTAGCAAGAGTTAGCAAATGCTATGAGCCCGTGCCTTTGGGGGGGCCTCACGCCTGTGCGCACCAACATCTATTAAATAAGATAGGTATACCGCAGCACCCATCGTATGGAAAGACATGTTGACTGCCTATGTACACCAAACGATGTTGTCCAGCACGTATTAGGAATTGTAATGAAACATATTTTTGCTAGTATCTGATCTAAGATCTGATATTGTGACTCTTGTAAACGCAATATTCACATGGACATAATATTATATTTTAGTAACTTTTAATTATTTGAATTAGTACTGTATCCACTTCTCATATATAAATTCTAGGAAAGGAATGAAGTGTAAACTTATGATTCAATTAAAGGCATGTTGTTAAATATTTCTTTTTATTTATTTATTGTTTTCTTCCTTCAATGTTTGTCAGATTTTACTCTCTGAAATAGTTTAATAATATTTTGGTAGTAAATCAAGCTCAAATATTGTTTATATAATATTTTTTACTCCTCTTTCGTCTGAATCTAAAGAAATTGAAGTAGAAAACATAGAAGTTGCATCTCATTGTACAAGATGATGATAGTACTATAAGAAAATCATTAGGATCTGTAACAATTTCCGATATAGCCACATTTACTACAAATGATACTTCACTCGAACAGACTGTAAGTCTTCCCAGTAATTCAGCCATATCGTCTTCTAGCCAAAGAGAAGTTACAAGCACAGTAAGTCCTCTAGACCAATAAACGTCGTGTTCAAGCCAAAGTGAGGTCGAAAGCATATCAGATGCTTCCGATGTTACTGCATCTTTTATAAGCCAAAAATAAGAGGAAAGTAAAATGTACTCAAATGATATTGGTGAATGGCCGAGCAACTTTAATCGAGAATATTGGATTGCGAAAGGAAGTAATAAAGTGCAGTATATGGACAGTATCGTTTCGTCTTCAGAGAAAATGTACGCCCATGAAAATAAACCACGTTTCTGTCAGAGGTCATTTTTCACAGATAGACATAAACTGACGAATAAAACTCATGTGAGAGATTGGTTGGATTATTCAGAAACTTAAGGAAAACTTTTTGTTTTGTTTACGGATTCAGACTATTCGCCACGGTTAACGAAAGACGAATTAAATGACTAGAAGAACGTGCATATTTCATTAAAAAGACATGAAGAAAGCACTTCGTATATACAAGCAACAATGTCGATATTAGTTCGCAAATACAAGTATGCGCGTATCTATTCTTAACTTGTGAGCCAAATGGAGATCGAACAAAAATATTGGTGGACACTCTTAGAACGAATTACCACAGTTATATTTCTTTCAGCAGAACGAGGTCTTGCATTTCGGAATAATTGGTTTACCTTACAATGAAAATTATGTTAAGTTTATTAGAATTAATAGCTAAATTTGACATTTTTCTGATCGGTCATATACATATTCATGTAAATAAAGGAAAGGGACATACGACTTTGCTTTTCAAAAACAATATGCAAAGAATTTATTCATTTAATTCCATCAAGCATACTAGATTACATTATTTGCCGAAATTAAGAGATGCAAATACTATTCAGCATCTTTGGATTCTACTCTAGATATATCGCATGTAGACCAACTGACTCAGATAATTTGCTCCTGCCATCTGGACCAGTAGGAAGGTTCGTAAAATTCTTGGATATGGAAGGACATATTGGTGAACAGCTCGCTCAAAGTTTACTAGATTTTTTAATTGACTATGGTAGTAGTTAAAATCAAAGATTGTGGAGGGCAAAGTTATGACAATGCCAACGACAGGAGTGGGAAATACAGCGGTTTACAAGTACGAATTAAGGAGAGCTGCACAGAAGCATCCATTTTCTTCAATTTCGTTGAAAGCCTAGATTCATTTTTTCTGCTTCAACCTATTGATGGGGTCTTTTAACGAAAGCATTAAAAGATATTAGATCGAAAATTTTTATTTTGAAAAGATTATCAGACACTAGGTGGTCTGCCCGCGACAAAGGCGCTTTTATGTGGTTTTACCAGTATCAAACAAGTGTTGGATGACATATCTAATAACAAGGATCAAAACGTAGAGCGTCGTAATCAAGCTTAGAAACTAGTTTCGAAAATGAATAAGTTAGAAACGGGGAAAATGACTATTGTGTGGAACCAAATTCTAAAGCACTTGCAAGCGACTAACGCTTCGCAGCAGTCGTCTGATCCAGGCATTAATACGGGATACGCTCTTTATAAAACATTACAAGAGTACGTCCAAGCAATGCGGTCAACATTTTCAGATATAGCGGGAAAAGACAAAACCTTAACTGCCTGTGAAAAATATCAGCAATCGACTTCAAGAAAAGGCAAGCGAAATATAAAGTATGACCATTTCAGAGGCTCTACTACCCTCCATGAAGTTGTACAAAATCAAACACCTGAATTTTTTTATAATTCAGGTGTTTATTGTTGTAATTGATAATGTACTATCTGTATTACCTGAACGCATGGTAGCATACCATCAAGTGGCCAGTGTATTTGGAAAACTTTGGTAATTAAAATCTTTAACGGCAGAAGAGATCTTGAAAAGAAGTCAAATTATCGTCAGTGCTTACCTAGACGATATGGAAGACAATCAGGACAACGAATTGGTGCAGTTCACTAAGCTTCTTAAAACAGATATGGCTGCTGCTATTGACAGCAAAAAATCATGAGGCTTTGGAACTTAAACCTGTAACGGAAAATTTATTAGAATCGTGTTTCTCAAATGTAGAAATAGTCATCAAACGCAATTTACTTGAATTTGATGATCACCAACATTAAAGCGCATTACAAATGAGTTAAAAAATACGTTGGGATAAGAACGTCTGAATGACCTCACTTTAATGAACATTGAAAATGATTTACTTACCCAGAAATATTGATTTGTTATATCTAAATTTGCCTACATTAAATCACAAAAGGTTTTTATTGTAAATGTGCTGTTTTATTTTATATTTTAAACTTTAATAGGTACCTGAAGCAAATCAAGGGCCTCTTGTTCACATTTCCTACGGGCCCCGCATTTTTTTAATCCGGCACTGTATCCCTAGTTACATTTTTGGTAAAACAAGGCTTTTTTCACTTGATACTGTGATTTAACTCCCAAACAGACACCCGAACTGCAAATTCCATGATAAAAAAAAATGATGAGTCAGTCGATTCCTCGAGGTACGTATGGAGAACGAGTAAAGGTAAATGATAACACTGATTAGCAACTGTGTGGAAAGATAACGAAGTTATCATTCTACTATCTATCAGTGTTAAAGCCGAGCCTGTTAGTTCTATGGAAATATTCGATAAAAAACTATAAAACGAAAATTATTGTTCCATGTCTTAAAATAATGAAGGACTACAATGAACATATGGGACCGGGTAGAGGTCATAGTGATTTCATATAAAATCACTTGAAAATTGCTTGAATTTCGCAGTGAATTTGCGAAAACATTGTACCATGAGTAGTTACGAAACCGTAACGCCAAGTAACATGAGCATCATGATCGAAGAGGCCTACAGAAAACGCGGGCCACCGCAATATTACCACCAATAATGTAAAATGCCGAAATGTGATGGGATTTGTAAAATTCCGAAATGTGAAACAATGTCTTAATAAATTTTCACTTAACTTTTTTGTTAGTTATATATTTTGTTAGCGTTCGGGGTGATGTTGCATATCTACAAGCCACAAAAAAAGCATCATTTTTTCCGTCATTTTCAGCCTAATTTTACTATAAAAATATTTTTATTTTTTAATTTGAAAAATCATGAATTTAAGGGTTAAATTTATAATCACGGATCCTGTGTGTTTTCACATAATATGGTATTTAATTAGATTATATTATATGTATTTTATTTTTATGTTTTTTTTTAATTTTAAGTGAAGCATATACTTTTAGTCGATTTTAGAGTCAAATATAACAAACTGAATATACAAGTTTAATATTTAAGATATATTGTAGAGCCTTAAGACTTAAGAAGTACCACAGAATACTTACGCGATATATACGCGATACAATAAGTGTGTTTCATATCCTTTTTCATTGCAATGAGTGTAGGGGTATAACACTAAACTCAGAATAGTTCGAAAGAACTTGCCAACAAACGATCAACGGCGGTTTTGATCATGAGTTGTGAAAAATTATTAAAGTGACTTATTTGTACGTATGTTTAGTGGCTAATTCTGAAATACACCGATTACTCCGACCTACACTTTTTCATAAAACTGTGTTTGATGAGTGTAGGTCAGGCCAGTTCCAGGCTAAAGAGGATAATAAATCCTAAAGCCTCATACAATAAATTCACCAAGCTCCCAAGTATAATATCCCAAAAGGGAGTGGAGTTTAGTGGGTAAGAATCCCACACTATTGGTTGCATCGGGCATCCGTTGTCTATTGAAGATTCTCCACTTCCTACGCAAAAAAAAAGTATAGGTGACGCAGTAGTATTGTGCAGTTTCTAGTGTAGTTGAGAGTAAAACCGGGGAAACACTAACTATTCTACAGTCAAGAACGTAGCCAGTGTAATAATATGATTAATGCAGCCTTCCAATTTTGTACCTTTAAACAAACAAATTTTTCTTTATCATTACCAAACCTATACTAGTTTACCAAGTGTACGTATAAAATCCATGCAAACTGCCATGTAAATTATTTCTGATTGATCCCTTTATTCCTCAGAGGAATATCGCTCGCATTTTGTAATAATTTGATGAAGGAGAAATAAATTTATTTCTACTGGTCATAGAGATCTCAAATAACACAAATATGACAATGTGCTACGAATATGATAAATACACAGCAAATTCATGGAATATGTTTAGAATATTCCTTGTATATTTATCCTATGCAAAATATTTCCGATTGATCCCTTTATTCTCCAGAGGAATATCCTTCGTATATTGTAACGAGCTGAAGGAGAAATAAATTTATTTAGATTGATCATAGAGATTTGAAATATCACAAATATGACATAAATATGCTACCTATATGTTAAACATCTTCATGGAATATGCTTAGAATATTCTCGGCATATTTGTCCTATGTAGGTAAATTATTGCTGATTGATCCCTTTATTCTCCAGTAGAATATCGGTCGTAGATATTATAATATTTTTGATGAAGGAGAAATAAATTTATTTATATTGAACATATAGATTCCAAATAACATAAATATAACAAACATGTGGTACTAATATGCTACACTCAACATGTTCATGGAATATGATTAGCAAATTCTCAGTATATTTGCGCAATCTAAATCATTTCTGATTGTATCCTTCATTCTCCAGAGGAATATCGTTCGCATATTTTAATAGTTTTGATGAAGGAGAAATAAATTTATTTAAATTGTACATATAGTTCACAAATATGAAAAAATGTTAAGAATATGCAAGACATATGCATATTTATGGAATATGTTTAAAATATTTTGGGCACATCTGTGCTAGATAAATGCTTTCCGGTTGATTCCTTTATTTTCAGAGAAATATCTTTGTAATATTGTAATATTTTTGATGAAAGAGAAATAAATTTATTTATCTTGTACAGATTGATCCCAAATAACACAATAATGAGAAAAAGGTGCTACAGATATGCTAAATACGTAGCATATTCATGGAATATGCTTAGAATATTCTCGGCATATTTGTGCTAAGTTAGTTATTTCTGTTTGATCCCCATATTCTCCAAAGGAATATCGCTCGCATATTCTAATATTTTTGATAAATGAAAAATAAATTTATTTAGATTCTACATATAGGTATTAAATAATACAATTATGACAAAAATGTGCTACGAATATGTTACACACATAGCATATTCCTGGAATATGCTTAGAATATTCTCGGCATATTGTGTTACGTAAGTTATGCTTAGATTATACTATTAGAATATTTCTGCTCTGAGAATATTTCTGATTTATCCCTTTATTCTCCAGAGAAATATCGTTCGCATATTATAATTAGTTTATGAAGGCGAAATAAATTTATTTAGATTGATCATAGAGATCCCAAATATAACAAAAATATGCAACGAATATGCTAAACATATTCATGGAATATGCTTAGAATATTCTCGGCATATTTGTGCTAAGTTAGTTATTTCTGTTTGATGCCCATATTCTCCAAAGGAATATCGCTCGCATATTCTAATATTTTTGATAAATGAAAAATAAATTTATTTAGATTCTACATATAGGTATTAAATAATACAATTATGACAAAAATGTGCTACGAATATGTTACACACATAGCATATTCCTGGAATATGCTTAGAATATTCTCGGCATATTGTGTTACGTAAGTTATGCTTAGATTATACTATTAGAATATTTCTGCTCTGAGAATATTTCTGATTTATCCCTTTATTCTCCAGAGAAATATCGTTCGCATATTATAATTAGTTTATGAAGGCGAAATAAATTTATTTAGATTGATCATAGAGATCCCAAATATAACAAAAATATGCAACGAATATGCTAAACATATTCATGGAATATGCTTAGAAAATTCTCGGCATATTTGTGCTACGTAGGTAAATTATTTTTGATTGATCCCTTTATTCTCCAGAGGAATATCGGTGGTCGTAGATATTGTAATGTTTTTGATGAAGGAGAAATAAATTTATTTCTATTGTACATATAGATTCCAAATAACAATAAATATGATAAACATGTGCTATGAAAATGCTACTCACAGCATGTTCATGGAATATGCTTAGCAAATTCTCGGCATATTTGCACTATGTTAATTATTTCTGTTTGATTCCTTTATTCTCCAGAGGAATATCGTTCGCATATTGTAATAGTTTTGAGGAAGGAGAAATAAATTTATTTAAATTGTACATATAGTTCACAAATATAAAAAAATGTGTTACGAATATGCTAGACACATGCATATTCATGGAATATGTTTAGAATATTTTGGGCACATCTGTGCTACATAAATGCTTTTTGATTAATCCCTTTATTTCCAGAAAAATATTGTAATATTATTGATGAAAGAGAAATAAATATATTTATATTGTGCATATAGATCCCAAATAACATAATAATGAGAAAAATGTGCTACAGATATGCTAAGTAAATAGCATATTCATGAAATAAGCCTAGTATATTCTCGGCTTATTTGTGCTACTTGGCATAAAATGGGACTCAAGGGTAGGTCCAAAACAAAGACATTGCATTGTAGGGAAAGGCTCATGACACCAATAAATACTCTTGGCAGTAAATTTATAGATGCCAGTCGCAACCAATACAAAGTGGTTAAAATTAGCTAAACTAGAATTTGCACCAAGTAAGAATGAGGCAATTCTACTCATGGGGAGGAGGAAAGTAGTGTAACCCGTGATATATATATATAACAAGTGCAATTGTAGACTACCGTCAAATATCTAGGCGTGATGCTCGGCAGAAGCATTTCATTCAAAAACCACATAAAAATGGCTGCGGAAAAAACAATGGGCAGAAAAAACAGCTTAGCATAATTAATACCAAGGATTGGTGTCAAAGAATGAAAAGACGAAAGCTTTTGTGTAGTGCGAGCAATTCAACCATGTTATACGCTTCCCCGATTTGTACAAAAGCAACGAAAAAACAGAATATCTGGAAACTATTGAATCAAGCTCAAAGAATTGGATTGAATGAAATGATCTCTTCTAATAAAAGGGCATCACACAGGTACTTCAAGTTATTGCAAGCAGCCCCCCCGCAGTATATGGTGGCAGCAGAACGTAACAAAGCATACATAGAGAAATAAGCTATTCTCAAAAATGTGCTAAGGGATAAAATATTAACAAGATGACAAGCTGAATGGGACGGGACGGAAAGTGGGAACTGGGCAAGGAAATTGATCTCCAAATGCAGCTATTGTGCGACCGAAAATATAGTTACGCAGACTACTGCTTGACTCAAGTTTGAACGGGTCACGAGTGCTTCCGAGCTTACTAAGCTACCAAATGGAGCATGTTGGCTCTACGACGCAGAATATAGACGATGCTCTTTGTATCGGCGTGGGAAGAGCTCAGAGTAGAGGTTAATAGCACTGTGGGGAAAACACTCTCAGTGTCTAATCTTATACCAATAATGCTGAGTGGAACAAATGAATAGGACTTCGTAGCTACGTTCATACTTAAAGTAATGCGTAAGAAAGAAGGAGTCAAGAGAAGCAGGGGACGAGAGAAGCAAAAACTGTGATAGTTGAATATGTTCTTTACACATACTTAAAGCTTGCTATAAGTGAAAGATGTTAAATAGTCAAAGTGCCAAGAGTAAAATAGTTGTAGCAACATTCCTCCAACTCGCTTTGAATTAATACCGGTTCCACTTCGCGGCTCCGAAGGAGTTGGTAGAGCCTGGTGGAAAGGGTTTAGTGGGTAGTGTTCTTTATCTGAGGCGAGTACCATAATCCACCCGTGAAACACATGTTAAATAAAGTAACATGGACCTGCGTAAATGCATTCCTAAACCTCAAAAAAAGTCCACCAAGAAAATATCTTACGATGTCTTCATCATAACATAAATAGCAGTCAAACTATTAATATTATATTGCTATGGCCATCATGTAGATGTCTACTCAGATTGTGGAATTAAAACATATTATGAGCATTAACATAAAGAACTTTAATTATAACGCTAAAGGAGTTGCTATCGGTGAATTTTGATGCAGGAAAATAATCCGAAATGATCTCCTCTTCTGAATGATATTTTTTCACGAAGCAGGCAATAATAATACAATGCCAGGAGAAAGATAAGTTATGGGCAATATATTTCAGGAACTCAACTGCAAAACGTTTTCTACATCAGATAACACTAGGTTTATGAATTTTACATCTAAATGTTGGTTTATTTGTGCCGTGTGCGTTCGTACAGCATTCATCCGATTGCGATGAAACTTTGGTGAGTTGCTGTTTGTCCGCTCGCAAAGGCATATATGTTGGTTAGGTGCCACCGGGTGGCTCCGATGCATTGTTAAGGCGTGTTTTCTATATTGCAACCCAGTTATGTGTTCGTCCAACACGTAAGTCGACGGGGGAAATCACCGTTTTTCGTCGGGTGGTTTCGGTGCAGTTTTAAGGCGTTTTTTTCTGCCTGCAAGCCACTTTTGTGTCCGCCCAACACATAATTGGGTTGAAAATAGAATTACAACAGGCAAAATAACTTTTGTTACAAAGGGCAAAACAACGTGTACCGGCAAAGCAACGTGAGCGGGCAAAATAACGTCTAAGAACGTCCGTTAGTTGACTAGGAATAAGTTGTGAAGTCACAGATTACAGGAAACAAAAGAAGTGATAGCATATTGCTTTTAATTTCTTGTTGACCCCGATTAGTAATTTTCAACATATTTAATTATTCATGTGTTAACTTTGATGCACTTACGAGTTCGTTATGCGTATGCATTGTAACAGAAAACAAAACAAAAAACTACATGGCATATTTCTACATATCATTAATATACATTTAAATATTCTTATGAGTTATAAAATAAAAACTACATAAAAAATCTTGCTCTTTCATATTTGAACCATATTCAGCTTTAAACAAGTTTAGAGTCAATAACAATATAAATCATTTTTACATATATTTGATTCTCTTAATATTTTAGTTATAAAGTATTAGAAATTTACGAATCTAATATGATATAAATTATACATGCAATAGATAAAAATACATTGCAATTGCTAACAATTAAAATAATCAAGTGGTAAGTAATCATAAAATATTGCTAAATCAACAGTTATTATATTACATCCTAATTTTTATTAACTATATCAACTAATTCTTACAGGAATGGATCATTTCACTTTTACATTATACTAATTAAGCGATAAGATTTTTGCAGCAAAAAAACGGGTATATAAATATTTTTTTTTATTTCGTAAATTCATTTTAACGCGATCAAGAAATTTTGGATTCGCGGAATTTTAAATTTTACATTCTACTTAAAAGTTCAATGTATTGTTTCTATTTTGATATGTGGTAGTGGTGGTCTATATATTTAATACTGTTTTGCACAAATAATAGAAAACGGGACATTCAAAAGCGATCTTTGCATCACTTGTACTTGTACAGTTGCTCCATAGGACGGTGTGAAGCACGGTGGATCATGCATTTAGTTATTCTATGCACGATCTTCAAGGTCATGGTGTGGCAAGAAAATTGACTCTGGTTTTGTTTGCTTTCTGGTATAATTTAGGTAGATTTCTGTAAAAGTTACAACAAAAATAGAAAGCAGTTGTCAATAATGTGTCAATTTCTCTGGTGTACATAGTGTTATTTAATTACATATTAGTTTATACACCTGATCAATATATGTGATTCTTTTACGTCTTTAATCAAGGGTAAAGTGACCACACGTCCCGATTTTGGCGGGACAGTCCTGCTTTTTGGTGGACTGTCCCGCGTCCCGCCGCTTTTTAGAAAATATCTGCATTTCTTAGTTTAAATGTGCTGTAAAAATATATTACCTATTATTTATTAAGTATTATGGTAATATAAAGAAATAAAAAATACATAAAAAAACACATAAAATGCATGCAGAGTAAACTAAATTAGGCAATGTACCGAGTTAG
>WYDF02291868.1:0-16212 GCA_009867245.2 Adranes taylori | reverse complement strand
ATGTTACAAGTAAGCGAGTTGTTATTTACAATGTGTTTATAGGTTAATTTGAAATATTTCCTAAATTACATCTAATTTTCGCATTTTGTTTCTACAATTTTATTCTAATTAATGAAGACTACCAATGCCACAATTTACAATTGTGGCTTGCAATTGTAGACGTCATACAGGTGCGGTATACGTCAATTCGTCGAGAAAACTATATTTTTTCTTAGTAATCTGTCTACCAGATCTGCTTTTCTTGAATTGCATGTCGGTGCTTCCTGTACTTGTATATTATGATATGGTGTATTATCAGTTACAACAACACAATTCGGAGGGGGTGATTTTGAATCCGCGGCTCTGTAAGTCACTTCTCATAATTTTCTTAGTTCATGTTATTGCGGTAGTCCTGACTTGGTCTCAGATTTAAAAATCAAGAGACAATTGGGTATGAAGCCCATTTCTCCACCGGTGTAAACAATAACTAATCGATTGCCTTTGGATATACTTGATAGCAAATCATTAATGGTTTCGAATTAGTACTCATATGACCAGCATGAATGTACGTTTAGTCTAAAATGACAACCGATCTACCTTGGCTTTTATTATATTTGATTTTCTCTAGAATCTAGATCTAGATAATATAATCTTAAAGCGCGAATTACAGTTTTATCTATTAGCAGCCGCGGATTGTCCTTAGTTTTCCTTCATGTAAATCCAAGTTCTCGAATAATTGTATGCAGGGATGTAGGTTTTCGGAAAACTCGTATTCCTCACTCAATTTTTCCTATAACTGTGTCAGAGTAACTTCACATCATTCGGTTTTATGAAAATTGTAAATTCTGTTTCTAATGTCCATTTTTTCCCATTCCGGTAGATTGGTTTTTGTACATTTTCTGTGATTTTTTTAGGAGAACTAAATTTCACGTCACTATCACCACTGTTTATGTACACTTTCATTTAAAATTCTCTTTATAGTAGCTAAAGATAGCAGCTACCACACGGTTTTTTAGTTCAGTTTAATTCTCATTTGGAAAAATTACCTTAAAATAATTATACACTTTGAACACAATACTCTTTGACTGGGAATTAAATTCCTTTCTTTTACTTGTTGTCTCCATTAATTTCTCTTAATAAGAAAGCAGACCGAAAAAGCACAGAACGACACACCACTCAAAAATCACTGCATGCAAATGCTAACTGATGCTAATATGAACTTGGCAAACCCGTCTGTCGCCAATATGAACTGGCGCCATACAATATTTGTTGAACCGCTACATCTGATTAAATGTTTACTTATTTTATATGATTTTATTGTATTGTACACTAACATAGGTGATAGTCACAAATTATTGTTAAAAATGACTTCTCCTAAACTATTGAGCTACATTTAGTGAAATTTGCGAAGCAGGTTGCACAAGATGTGAAAAATGCTTCCCACTTTTTTTTCTAAATCCATGCTGACAGATATTCGCTACTTTTCATTTTTCCAAAACAATTAATATTTTAAGTTACAGGCAGAAATTTTGCACACATATGGGATGTCATTTTAATTTTGCTAATAGCCACATAGAGGGCGCAAGCAACAAAACATAATGTCCCGAAATTTACCTCAACATTATTTTGATACGTGTTGAAAATTTCATGAAAATACAAGTGGTTTAGTCACAGTGATTTTTAAAGTTAGTAAGGCGTTCAGAAACATGGAATTGAATCGATAGCATTTCCGAGCGATAATTGTTTACAACTTTCGAAGAAGTTTATTGCAACAATATTGTTTTGCCGACTTGATTGCTGTTTTTGCCAATCAAGCACCACATCAATCGACAATTTCTCGCTGGTACACTGAATTCAAACGTGGACCCATAAATCATAGCGATGATCCTAGGCCAGGTGCACGAAAATCAGCTGTCAACTAGGAAAACGTTAATGCTGTGCGCGAGATGATTAATGAAGATCGTTATGTATGTCGAAACTTCCTTGGGAATTTCTCAATCCAAAAGATTTTACATAATGAGTTGGGCTTGAAAAAATTTGTTTCTCGTTGGATCCCGCATCTGTTAACTAAGGAACAAATGGCGGCTCATGCCATTTGGTGCCAAAGAACTCTGAATCGTTTCAACATCCGCTGCTCCAAAAATGAGTACAGTATCATCAATGGGACAATTATTGGTTTTTTTCTTATGAACCCAAGAATAAACGTCAGTCTGCTGTTTGGGTGTTTCAAGGTCAGGAGAACCGAATCAAAGTCATCCGTTCCCGCTTTTTTGGAGCAACCAAACATCGACCAGCCGCACTGACTGAAGTCCCAATAATTTTTTTGCATTTCCTGTCATCAAAAATATACTGCGTGCTCAACGATTTCAATCACCTGACGATGCAGTCGAAGCTTTCCAACTGACCATTCGAAGGATAAATATTGAACAGTGGAATAAGTTGTTTAACAATTGGTTTGAGCGAATGGAAAAGTGCATTGACAATGATGGCAAGTACTTTGAAAAACAATAAAGGACTGAAATTTAAACTATTGCTTTTTGTTAATATTAAAAAGACATCATTCGGTGATCGATGATCAGAATCATTATAACGGCGTATCTTACATATTGAACCATGCAAACAGTAACGCCCTACTAAACTATGCCTCTCTCTGATCGAGTTATACTTATAAAGCTAAAAGTTAAACCACAAAATATAAACATAATATCCGCCCACGCTTGATGCGCAAACTTGATAAAAATGAAGAAGAAATACAAGAATTCTATGCCCAATTGAAACGAGTTTTGAGAGTTCCCAAGAACCATGAACTCAACGTAATAATGAGCGATTTTAAAACAAAAATATAGAATCAAGCAGTGGATGAGATGATGGGGGAGTACGAGCTCGATAAGAGCAATCGCTGGGAACAGAAGAAAAATCTAGTCATCAAGAATACGGAGAGGCAACTACATAAGTGGATATCACCGGGAAACCATGACGTTAATTTTCTCAGGAATCTGATAAAGTACATAATGGTGAACAAATGCTACAGAAATAGAAAACGCGGGATTAAAACTGGAGCGGACATTGATTATGATCATATTTTGCTGGGCGGAATAATTAGGGTTAAACTCAAACGCATTCAAACTGAACGGAGGAAAAGACCTAACTTTCATCTGTTAAAGAATATGGAAAAATGTAGAGAGGTAATAATCCAAGAACTCAATCAGCAGGTAAAACAAACAACTAAATAAACAAATAAAATAAAATAAAATAATATATTTTATTTCGAAAACTGCACATTTATATTGTTAAATGATTTCAAATTGGCTTAAAAATTAGAAGGTAAGGTTTAATACGTATTTATGGTATTAGCCGTCATCAGAACCCTCTATTTCAACTAGCATCACGGCATCAGTTAATGAAAACCATGTTCTGCATCAGTGCACCACATTCGACTTGCTCAGAATATTTGAAATGTGTTTATATGAATCTTGTGTATGACTAAATACATACAATGTGTAACAGTGAATTCGAATGGTTGCTACCCTATTTGATTGTTCCTTTAATTGTTTCGGATAACTACATGTAATTTAATAACATCTATGTAATAACGTTTGCATATTGTACGCATTTAGTCATACATAACATTCAACAAAACCGATTTCAAATTGTCTGAGCAAGTCGAAGGTGTTGCGCTGATGCAGAGCATGGTTTTCATTAACTGATGCTGTGATGCTAACTGAAAAAGAGGCTTCTGATGACGGCTTCCACCAACTCCAGAAATACGCATTAACCATTCCCTTTCATTTTTGAGGCCAATTTGATATCATTTAACAATATGTACAAAGATTGTTCGCTAACTACATGGCCTAACACTGAAATGGTGCGAATTTGCAGGAATATTCTATATCATTTTGTAGAATCATCCTTTAGTAGATTAAATATGACAGTAGAGAGCGATCTGTCAATTAGTATGTTTTTGACAGTACGCCAAAGTGAACGTCTTGTGTGATTTTGTAAATAATGGAAAAAACTGAGATAAGAGTAGTGTCATTTGAAAGGCTTAACACCAACCGAAATCAAACCAGAGCTGGATTCAACATTATTGGAATAGTTTTCAATGGTTAAAAACTGGGTTGCCGAATTTAAGCGTGGTCGTAGGAGCACAAATGATGAACCCCGTAGTGAACGTCTAAAAACTGCTACTACCCCGGATATGATTGAAAAGGTCCACCATAACGTCTTAGATGACCGTCGAGTAAAAGTGCGCATGACAGTGTACACAGAATTTTAACTGAAGCATTGGAAATGAAAAAATATTCGGCGCGTTGTGAATATTCGCCGTGGTTGCTCACACCGGAGCAAAAACTAAATTGTTTGAGTTTTCTCGTGACCTTTTGGCACGTTTTCGCCACAATCCGAAGGACTTTTCACTCCGTTTAATAACAGTCGATGAAACGTAGGTCCACCATTACAGTCCCGAAACCAAAGAACAGTCCAAACAATGATCATACGAAGGTTCTCCGCCACCAAAGAAGGCATTATTTTGGTCGACTACTCAGAAAAGGGGAAAACATTAATGACGAGTATTATGCCAATTTGTTTCAAAAATTAAGCGACAACATCAAAGAGAAACGGCCTCATTTGCTAAAGAATAAAGTGCTTGTCGATCAAGATAACGCACCTGACCACAAGTCTGCGATTGCAATGGCCAAAATTAATGAATTGGTATTTGAAATAGTGCCTCATTCGACCCATTCCCCAGATTTGACTCCCAGCGATCATCATCTGTTTTCAAATTTGAAAAAATGGCTCGGCTGTAAGAGATTTTAATCTGATTCCGAGGTAATCGCTGCTGTAAATTACTATTTCAAGGAATTCATCGACATACAAAGAAGGCATCGCTAATTTGGAATATCGTTGGAATAAGTGTGTTGAGCGAGCATAAGACTATATTGAATAGTAAAATGTTTTTTGTCAAAAAAAACTTTCGTTTTCTTTGTTTGGCCACGTAGTTACCGAACAATCCTCGTCTGTGCAGTTTTCGAAATAATTCTCTTACTTATACTTATACGTCTACTAAAAATAATATCAACTATCTTATGATTTAAAATAGTTTATTAGCAGAAAAATATAATATAATACAGTTACTCCGATTCCAATATTTTAATAAAACACGACGTTCCCATGTCTAAAGTTCAAAATGCGTTTGGTTATATCTTAAAAAATATTAAAGATAGGGCATTTCATGGGCATAGGTAAGGGAGGGATTTATATGATTTGATTTAGTGTTTAAACATATTTGGATGGCAGACATAGATTTTAAGTGTCCTGTTTCCGGTAAGCGAAATTTGACGTTTCAAAGTAGATATCTCAGAAAGCGTTCTTAGTTGGCATATTTCGATGCCTTGAAAAGAGCGCTATGGAAAGTGTGCCAATTATCCTGGGAACCAAAGGAAGGAGTTATGGGAACAAGCACTGCATTCTCTTCATTAATTTACAAATTAGTTTAAGTGTTATAAACAGGCACGTGTTTAGGGTGTTTGAAGTTCACCGAGAAGTGTAAGTTTTACATTTTTGTTTCCATAAAATAAAATTTAATTACGCTTTATCAGCTCTTAGTAGTTATGTAAAAATTACTTAACATGGAAATAATTTTTTGTGCTTTCACATTTTGCAGATAAATTAATTGGACTTATGGTTAAAAGAAATCATCCATAGTTTCCTTTAAGCTGAGCAACCGTGTTTGTAATTTACGCTCTCAAAAATGTATCTAAGATATTTCTATTTGTATTTTATGCACACATAAAAACTTTCATATCTCCCAATCGAAGAATAAAGTAGAGGGAACACTAAATGACATACCTTTAATTTTTGAAGAAATTAATATAGTAATATTAGATCTATCAGTAATATCATAGAAGCAATGAACTTGATTGTTGACTTGTACTGTTAAACTAATTTATTAAAAATTATTACTACTATTGAACTACCTTTTAGAAATTTGCTTTGCAACATAAAATACATTTTATGCATACGACATCCGTTTAAAGACAGCTTACATAGTATACTGTGTTAGTAGTGGTAGTTAGTGGACTGAATTACTTTAGAAGTGTTTCGTCCAAGCAACGCGGAAAGCAGACATCAAACTCGTCCGTTTCGGGTGATGCGACGCGACGCGTGAAAGAAGGGAAAACTAAGTTACATAGGGGGAACCAGAAATGAGGCTCTTCAAGTAAAGTCATTAGCATGGCTCCCTAGATTATGCTGACCACATCTACCTTATAACATCTCCTTTCTTGATAGCCTCGCATTTCCTTCGTTTAGATTTTGTATTTCCTTTTGCTACTGTTTGAGACTGAGATATGGTTAAAATCGTTTCAAAATAGCTGACGTGTAATGGAAGTTATTTAACGATGTGTAGGGCAAAATCGATAATATGTAATTTTCTAAAGCAGAAAATTTTAAATATAAATCAGTTGAATTTAACAATATCGACATTATTAACAATATTAACAATATCGGCTATTTTTACACTTGAGAATGCAAATTTGTGCACAAATCATTTATAAATACACAATATATTTTACAACTAGTCATCAGGTTTTTCAAAAACAGTGTCTAAAATTAATGAAAATATGAAAGAAAACTTTTACGAAACAATAATATAACAACATATTTACGATTAATTAATTTGTAATCAATATGTTGTGTGAGGCAAGTGTTAAATATTAGGCAACTTTCAGAAGATCGTGCGGGTGACTCAGTTTCAATTTCTTTTAGGAATCCGATATTAAAATTTGGACAGCGTCCAGAATTAGGACTTATGGTTGCTATAGCGTACCTAGCTACAATAATATTATATACTTTTAGGACAAGCGCGGTTTTTTCTTTGTGAAGGTGTCAATTTAATTTTTATTTGGCCACCTCTCGTCATTCATTCTATTGTTATGTCTAAAGCTGTCTAAGTGTCTGTAATCTTTCTTTTCTTCTTTAATATTTTTTTACTCCTCATATTTTGTTTCTTAAAATTGTTTTCTCGCTACCTTTAAATAAACTATTACGGAAATAAACTGTTACTCTACAAGAAGTACGCTGGAGAGAGAACATGATCTCCAATAGTTAAGATTGCTCCATCTTCTGCAGCTCCAGCGTCATCTCGGAAATGGATTTATGGTCCACAAGAAAAACAAAGCGACGGTGCTGAATGTTAACCCCATCAGTGGACGGTTGTGCACGCTTAGACTAAAAATGAAATTCTTTAATATGACTGTCATTTGCGGTCATGCACTTACCGAGCATTCTGAAGATGACGAAAAAGAGACCTTTATACCCAACTAGGACGTGCATATGGGAACAGAGCGCAGAGAACGACGTCAAATTAATTCTGGGTGACATGAATGTCAAGCTCAGTCGTGAAGAAGCCTTCAGGCCGTGTGTCAAGAAAATATTTCTGCGCTTAGAAACTTGTAACAATTAAATTACAACAACATCCCTGACAAAAATGCATCTATGTTACGACCACTATCAGCACCACAATCAATCCCCCAGTGTACGACCACCAGCAATGATCGGCCAAGACTAGGGATTCCCAAACTTATTTTATTGCGGACTCCTTAAGGGTAGTTCAAAAACTTACGGGCTCCTGGTCAATAGTTCAGCCACAAAGCGAGCGTGCACTCGTCCCCACCACGAGTGCAACGATAATGAATTCAAACATATCGACTTTGCTATCGGGAAAAATCTTTCGATTAGCAGCACTCATTTTCAACACAAAAACATCCATAAGTGAACATACAAAGCACAGGAACAGCATAATGGTAAGCACCGAGCACTTTAAACTTTAAGGCATTATCAAAGAACTTGATCTGCACTTAAGAAAGATTTCAACATAAGATGGAAGAAGAAATCGAAAACAACCTCGCTGCTGAGTATGAAAATCAAAATCCTAAAGTACATTGGCATGACCTTTAGACTGCATTGTGAATGGTCACAGAGGAGACGCTTCGGGTTTAATAACAACACTAGAAGGAACGGATGGTTCGACGATGACTGTGAGAGAGTCATGAACGGACGAAATGAGCCCATGAGGAAAATGTTGCAGAGAGACACAAGAGCAACCAGACTGAATTACAACAACAAAAGAAGAGCGGTCAAGACCTTGTGCAGATACAAAGAGCAGGTGCTTGAGAAAGAGAGGCTTAAATAACTAACTGCCATAACCAAAGGGATGTGAAGAAACTTTATAAATGACTTAAGGAAGTAAAAAAAAGATGACAACCACACACAGGTATGTGCCACGACACTGGGAGTAACCTAATTGAGAATCTAGGTGTCTTGGAAAGATGGAGAGGGTACTTTGGTGAGCTACTGAATGCTAATACAAACATCCAAGGCATTCAACCTTTCGAGATGGAGGACGTCACACACGGGAATGGGTCAGAGCCTATTCGGAACGAGGTAGAAGAGAAAGATAGAAAATGAAAATGAACCAATCATTGCACCACAGGAGACGACCAACTCCTGGCAGAATTGTTCAAGTAAAGAGGACCGAAACTCACTGATGAAATGTACAACCTTATGTAAACATTTGGTCAAGAGAGGAAATGGCAGTGGAATGTAATATGTCATTTATTGTACCTCTATATAAAAAAGGCGATAAGTCGCATTGCGGAAACTATAGACGAGCATCGTTGCTCAACGTAGGGTATAAGATCTTTCCTAAAGTCCTCAACGAGAGATTAAAGGCTTACAGAGGAGCTTCTATCGGCGAATACCAAAGTGGATTTAGACCTGGAACATCGACAACAGATCAGATGTTTACGCTACGGCAGATTCTGTAGAAGCGTTATGAATACAACATAACGGTCCACCAGATGTATGTCGATTTTAAAGCCGCCTACGATAGTATGTCCCACCAGGAGCTCTACCACGCGATGCAGGAACTTGGTATACCACTGAAATTGGGATAGCTCGTACGAATAATATTGCTTCATACGAAAAGCAGAGTCAAAGTACATGGTAAACTTTCCGAGCAAATTTGATATCTACAATCGTCCGAAACAAGGGAACTCACAGATACGTACCCTGTGCAACATCACCTTGGAATCCGTAATGAGGAAACTACCACAAACCCGGGAGGCACAATATTTAATAGAATATCCCAGAGTGGCACCGTCGCTGACGACATTGCTACATTAGCCACATACACCAGACACCTAAACGAAAACGTATAGACCCTCGAGAACGAAACTAAGAAAATGGGGCTACACGTCAACAAGAAGAAAACAAAATATATGATGAACACTAGAAACTCAATCAGATGACGGAACATTGACAAATTCAATGGTTCTCAAAGTCGCGATGCATTCAAATATTCGGAACGCGTCCTAAAATACGACAATGAAGCCATACGACAACGAGACATCTTATCATCCTAACGTACGGCATCCTAACATACGACAAAGGAGTACCCGACGAAATCAAAGCAGGAGTAGCGGAGGGGAACCTGTGCTTCTATAGCTTCCAGACGCTACCTAAGTCTTACTCAAGACCTGTAGGGCGAAGATTTGTCGGCTGCCCTAAACTTAGATGGCGGGATGACGAAAATCTGTAATAGGGTAGGCCTCGGTTCTTAATGGCAGTGTAGCGCCACCAAAGCAAATCGAAAGATACATTTTGTGTTTCTCCGAGTTAAGATCTTTAAAACAATTACTTTGCCAGAAATTCATTTCTGTAACCAACGATTTATTTTGATTGGTTTTACATATGTTAAATATTGTAGCTTCATATGTTATATCTTTTTAAGAAACTGTACATTCTTATGTTTTTCTTCTTTTTCTTCTTGATGTTTTTTCTTTCCATAGAAATGAATTTGGCGTTCACATGCTTCTTCAAACATCAATTAGTCATTCTAGAATTTTTTCGTTGTTATCCTTATTTTTATTACAAATAGATTTTAGCTTTTTCATGCGGAGCTATCTTTTTATTAGCAATGGCTATACGACGAGTTGGTTTTATAGTTTTTCGAAAAATGTATTGCGCCCATCTTGGTGTTATTTTATTTTACGCTTCGAGTATGTCTCTTGAGAAAAAGTGCGGCGCAAAGAATAGCTTTAAACGTCACAATGACACCTTGATGCACTGGTTGAACTAAGAATGTCGTATTTGGTGGACAAAATGTAATTATTACGTTTTGATTAAGGCCGCAGAGACCACTTGGATAACCTGGACCATTGTCTAAAATCAGTAGAATCTTAAAATAAAATCTTTTCACTCTACAATAAGATTTTGTTGCTGGACAAAAATGGTTGCTGAGCCAGTCTTTATATAAAGTTTTCTTTACACCAGTTTTCAATTTGAACATCATAATACTGGCAGATTTTGTTTAGATAGATTTTTAAGATTTCTTGGGGTTTCGGCACAATACACAAGCAATGGATTTAATTTAATATCTTCTGTTGGGGTTTCGCCTAATTTAAATGTATATTCTGGGCAAGCTTATTCATGAGCTGGAATGAAGGTGCGGGACAGCAATTTTTTCCAAAACAATCCCGTTTAATCCACGCTGAACATTTGTTTATCTTCTTGTATAATTTAACGAAACTCCTATGCATATTTATCAACGAAACAGCCCTTATGAATACCACTTCCTTGTTTAAAACAGGACTCCACCCACGACTCTGCACCATGAATTCGTAGCTATACCTTGCTTCTATATTTATAATAATTTTTCGAAGCGATGATTCGTTTATTCCATTTTGAGGGCCCTGTGTTCACAAATGATGCATCATCGGCATGACGCTTGATTACATTAAGCTTTTCTTATAATGTTAGTTACTTCCGTTTATAAGCGACAGAATACTTTTCACATTTCACTCATCATTATTTAAATGGGTATTCAAATTTAATTCACTTGAAAATTGGTAGAATTAAATTTAAGACTAAGTTAACATGTGTCTGTTATGACACTAAACCAGGGACGGCTCAATTTTCACTGAATTGAAGTGCGTACGTGAGACTTCACAGGAGCTGCTGGTTGTTCGGGAAAGCCCCCGATTTAATGCTGATAAATTACTATAGCGAATCCGTACTGTACGAAGCCGCACTCAGCGAGGTATTACTGGATTTATATCTTTTTACATCTCACAGATTTTCTGACTCTAGAAAGAGTGTGTTCATTCTCAAGTCTTTTGAATCGCCATGGTGGCTCGTTAAAGCACAGTTCTTCAAAAGTATTCATACCATATATTTAAGATCTGTAAAATTTAATACTGAAATTAAGTTTTTTGCTCCGTAAATTATAATAAATATACAAAAATTAAAATTAAATAATTAGTATTCGTTAAAGGATTCTTTTCAATGTCATACATCCTATGACCAGTACATTTGATTTTAAATCATCTTTGATGCTATTTCAATATGTAACAATTTGTTATTATTTATGCATATGACCAGTTACTAAGTCCAGGTGCTCCTTGTAGCCATTATTCTGAATATAATTATATATATATATATATACCAAACGGTCAAGCAATTCATTCGATAGGGTAGTCCGAAACTAACTACGCCAGCTAATTTTTTTCTGATTAGGGTTTTAATCAATTCGTTCCGACCTTTCTCAGGTAAAAAGTTTATTTACCTGGTTATTTCATAGCAATAATATTGAACCCTTTTGCATGACCAGTTTATACATATTTTTTAAACAATTTAATATTATATTTGTTTCTCAGGTTATTGTTTTAAAAAGTTTTTGCTTATTATTAATAAATATCTATTAGTTTTAATATAGTATAAACGTTATGATTGATATCAGTAATGTGTTGACAGCGAACTACTATTAGGGGTTTTGTGGCGTGCTCACTCCTATGTATACGAGTGACCTCTGAACTGGCTGAAGCAAGCTGACCAGGTGACATTGTGCATACGTACATGAATATTAAAGGTAGCTCGTGAGTAATGCTGTTCCACCGGTTTATGGTTTGTCTGCTCTTGCACAATTTGCCAACAAATATAATCTTTATATAGAACTAAAAGCCGAGGTTAAATTTACACACATGCCGTAATCATATCATTATCATAAAATAGAGCAAACATATATGCCAGTCGCAACCATTGTTGGAAATATTATAAGCGACCATAGATGAATGAAACGTTTTAAGAACATTATATTGTAAGAAGCTAATATAAAGAAATAGCATATCAAAATAATTAAAAAACATTTTTAGACAAACCTTTAGTCTTCATTACATTTTAATTTTTATGAAACCTGTAGGGGAGAGGCGGGCATAATGATATGCTCAGTTTTTATTTAAGAACTCTAATGAAAAGATGAGGTAAATTTAAATAGGTGGATAGTCACCTATCTACAGTTTTAAAAACAAAATCCTTTCTTTTTCTATAAACTTTATTTATGAACAGCTTAAATGTAAACCTAAAATCGTTTTGTCCGCCCAGGTCGGACATGGCATACAAAAAAAAAACATGTTACTAAGTCCGTAAATAGAAACAAATAAAATGAGAGATATAGAAAGATGTTAGAATTTAGTCCTTGCAATGGTTACAAATGAAAATATTTACTTTTTTGGAGACTCCAGCACAATCTGCATGTACCCATTTGTGCCAAAGTTGACATTGCAACCAAGCTTCTTCGCATTTTGGCCTACTGTACAGATCGTTGCAATATTAGACATGGACAGTCATTTTCGGTGTCACTAACCTGATAGGAATCTTCTTCTTCACTAGATTCGTTTGCCATCAACCTAGCCCTTACAACAGGCCTTTTACTATTTCGTAACTGCTCAACGTTCTTCTCGATTTCTTTTTCGCGAATGCTTCGAAGATATGGACTTTCGGTTAAAACATCTTGGTATCCTCCCGTTTCGCGTTTTACGGATTTTCTTATGTTGCTCTGTGGCACTGGTGGCAATTCCTGTATAATACTTTGAATATCGACCATTTTTGAAGAGAATATTCCTGAGATACTTCTGTAACGGTTAGTTGTTTTTGCTCAGTAAGAACCACGGTGGGTGCTTGTATTTCTGTACTTATTTGAGGAGACTCCTGCAGATTTTCTATGTTTCCATTAAGCGGTTCTCTTTCATCTACAGCTACTACTGCTTTTGCCACGCCCGTAGTTAAACTAGGTAGAAATAGATGCCCAGGAAAAATGTTGGCGTTGAATGGCGATATTCCCGTGGCACGAAACGCAGTTGTTTCACGTTCTAGTGTAGCAGTTCTTTCATGAGCATCATTGAAATGTTTGGATATCTGATAAATGGTGACCGTACGGCCGAGATTTTCTTTTAACCATTTAGTAACAGCTTGATTGTAATAGCTTTGAAGTAGACCAAAAAATACTACATCTAGTGGTTGCGCAGCAAGACATAGAAGAACGACTGAGTTCTCTTTGGACAGCTCTAAGGCCTCGTAGCTCTTATGTCTAGAATGGCCATCCAGGATTAACAAAGCTTTTTTGTTTGCATTGGGTCTTACGTTTAATCCACTTTAAGAATAAATCTGCTGTCCTGTGACCTGATTCGTTATAGAGCTTTAAAGTTATAATAGGCGCTCTATCGTACAAGTCTAGATTGAATCTTTTTCGTGGGAAAATGATGGACGACGGTACATATATTTCCTCAGAACTCATGCAGACGACAACTGCTGTGTGCACCCCTTTCTCGGCTCATGTGATAGCACCCATTTGCTTTTTGTCTTTTTGGTCACTTTTAGCGAAAGTTGCACTGTAGTCAGAGCTGACTCATCCATATTAAAAATCACTGTGTTATTAGTTTTGTGCTCGTCTATGACTTGTTCCGGCTTGGTAAAAAAGCTTTTGGTTGAGTTTCTTGATTTCATGACTTTTGGCAAATTAATTATTGAAAATCATTCAGTATTAATTATTCTTTGATGCTCAAAAGCAAAGGTTCCGATATGTCCAGTACATTTAAAGAAACAAAAATAATTACTTCGTATATGAGCAACTCTTGTTGTATATCGAAGTAATGGATTACCTAATAGTCGGATAGATATACTAGTTTCCTTCCGCTACGTTTTGTCGGTTATAAATCAGTATAAATCATCAAAAATGGCGGTGAAACGCTACAAACTGAAAATATAGATAAATATTATATTCCATCATAAGTTATAGAAATATTTTAACAAGATGTTACTTAAAGTTAATTGTTTCCACGAAACATGTCAACTAACTAGAATTTGCTGGGCTTGGCAACTAATCTGTAATGCAAATTATTATTAAATGGAGTTTCTGGAACATTAGTCTTTCATTACATTAACTCTTGTTGTGTTTGATTCATTTTAGAACACACAAACAATCCCTTTTCCTAGATGCCAGCTCGTACGAATATATCCAAGATTTATTGTGGATGTTGGGGATTTTGTGGATCCCCGCTGAAATTTTTTTGAACAGTTTCTTTTATCAATTGGCCAAAGCCTTATTTTAAATTTGGATTAAATTATGCAAAGTTCGCCGAAGCCAGATTTTTTTTACAGCTAACCCTTGGGTACAGGCGCGCTTTTATGTAACGTAATTACACACGAAGAGTTGCTCTGTATTTCAGGTGCTCTTGAATCAATTGAATGCTTCGGAGTTCTAAAAAATTTTGTTATTGGTTGTTTGCATTGTAGATTGTTCATTTTAAATACTATTTGAGCATTTTGATGCCACCTACATTTAACATAGAGAAAAATACTGTCAGTTGCCAACAATTGCTCTTTATGGAAACATTATATGATTCGCAAAGTTGGTCAACAGTATCACGACCCTTTGTTTGATTGTAAAACATATCATTTCTGGTTTGTTTCTTTTATTGTTAATTTGCTAATCATTGTGTGCAGCACATACCATGAGGATTGCTTCGTTTTTCTTTGGAATGTATGATAAGAGCGTCATATTTTCTAGAAACTCCAATAATGTGGTTTTACGGTGCTGTTTATAAGCTCGGGCAGTATTTCTTTTTTGTTCTGGCTAATTGTGCCTACCATTGTTAACTGTTTTCGAATAAGTATTTAGCAAGCTGAATACTGGTAAACCAATTATAAAATGTAATGTTAAGTGCAATTTTTCTTATAGGTTTCATCATTCTGTTGACTACACCAAAAGCTGCGTTATCTAGAGAAAAAGGACCTTTTGGCTGTTTTCCTACATATATTTCTAGGTTGTATGAATAAAATATTTTAGCCATATTTGGAAGGTTAATGCTATATTTGGAAGGTTTTGTTTTATAAATTGTAGAAAGTGAATTTGCCTGTGAACGCTTTCGATTTTTCATCGATGGTTGCATTCTCACCCAATGTATATGTTTCTTGACAGTTTCACACAAAATTCTTGAATATACAATGAATGGGTGCTAGTCTGTCAACTAATTTCCTCTCTTGACGTGTGCGATTGTTATCAAATCTTTGACATTTTAGTAAAAATTGAAATCTATTCACTGAGATAACAGCATTAAATATTCCTATTCCTGTTTCATCTTTACACCAAAATTCACGTACATTTAGGTGATTTGAACGCTGACTACCGGATAAATACAAGAGCCCAAAAAGATCTTTAATTTCGTAAGCAAACAATCTGTACCTCTTTTGTATCTCCCTGACAAAGTTCCAATGTAGATATTGGTACAATGAACTGTTTCGTTTACAATTTCTAGTGTAATAAGGCCTCAAATGTCAAGTTACATGCAGCGCCATTTGGAGATGACTTTCTTTGCAATAATGTTATGAGCCTTTGCTTCGCTTTTTTAGGTACTTGTTGTTTTAAACCATTTCGTTATATTGTGACATCCAACGTATTTTTGCTTGCGCCTTTTTACTTCTACTAATGGTAAATTTTCATTCGAAGTTTCCTGTTCTCCATCTGTGTCGTGATAACTCCCATCTACAATGTCTTCTTCTTCACACCTTCACTTTCTTCTTCAACACCCACTTGCGCAGTCAAGCAAGTACAACTAGAAGTTACACAGGACCAGTAGCAAAATCAACTCACCCTATTTAACGAAACTCCCTCATCAGTTGACCATAGCATTTGCTATACTGCCAAGTTTCCCGTGGCAGTATAGCGAATGCTATTGCGTATATCTTGCGTATACCGTGCAAGCTATCAGCTTACCACAATTTCTAGTTCCAGGCTGAACAGGATGATAGATCCGAAACCACCTTCAAACAAGCTCTCCGTAACTATACAATTCTAACGGGAGTGGAGCTTTAGTGCGGTGCAAATCCAACACTGTTCGT
>WYDF02291857.1:0-16212 GCA_009867245.2 Adranes taylori | reverse complement strand
GAACAACGTATGCCTTTGTACGATGGACCTGGTATTTGTCTCTGGGTAGTTATATTTTACAGAAATCCAATAAGGTGACGTTATCAAATTTTTCTTTCAATTCTATGTCCGATTACAACTCTATGCAATCAGTTTGGAAATTAGTTGACAGTTTATTTATATCGACAGAAAATGGGTTCCCAAAAATGTTGATTATGTTTTAGAAAATCCTGGAATCTAGTTTCAAATTCTCGTCTCAAATCAATAAGTAACACCGCATATTCATTTCCGTGAATTATATTTGACCAATATGGGAAAGTGCACAACATTGTTCGCATTCATTTGGCCCTTCCGGAACTTCAGTTTCATTTGGAATGCATTTATGGTTTGTGACATTGTGTTGACCAGTTAACCCTTTTCCTGAAACGCAAGTTCTGGAGAAAGTCAAGTGCTGGTACTTTTTTTCCTTTAGCTTTCATAAACAATCTTATAATGACAAGAGCGTAAGAAAATCTTCGTAACGTTTTTCCTCAGCTCAGCAACCTTACTTCTGTAAAGTATCCGATGTCAGCATTTTCAGTGACTAAATTTTTGAGAAAATCCTGTGATTTAATCATTGTGCCCTTATAAATGTCACAGTCTTGATAACGACTTCCATAACATGATTTATTTTGAAAGTTTGTCTGCAGAAATTTTTTTGATGTATTATCCAGTGATATTTAATCGAACCACAGTTTCCAATAGCAATGGCGTCGCCTTTTATTAATTCTACAACTCTTTCTTTTCTGTCAAACATAGCTGGGGCAGCATCCGAAATCACACCAAATTTAGTGGCAACAAACAAATCGCGCTAATGTTTTCTGTACAGTTTCATACAAGGCTCTTGAGGTTGTTGTCTCTCTTATGATACCAAAGCAGCCGTTTTTTTTAGTTATCATATATATTTATGATTGAAAGCTCTGATAAAAATGGCAAACTTAATTGAGTTCCTCAATTCTACTGACAATAGTTTGATGAGATCAGCTGAATTTAGAAATATCGGTTTCTACAAATCTATGCAAAACTGGATTTGCCACGATGGTCAATATTAAGAGAAAACAACATAATCGACTAGAGTTGTTGGGCAGCCAACTGAGCTCCCGGTTAGAAATCTTAAAAAATTAAATCATCAACTCCGCTCGGGTATTGGTAATTGTAAGATAATCCTATTCGTCAACTGAGCTCGCGGTTAGCAATCATTATATTTCTAGGTGTCAACAAATGTAAAATATATCAAAAATAAACTTATTTAATATGACGGGCTTACTTATATTAAATTTATAAGTACAATACAAAATAACATATACTAAAATAGTAGAACATGTAGCCCGTCAACAAATTAAAGAAACGAGAGGGGTATTATAAGCAATGTACTTTCTTAAGAAAATGACAGCTGCCTCGACAAGATTAAGAATATACCGTACGGAGAACTTGAAAGATGATGAAATACTCTACATTTTTTATTTGAATAAAAATTGTGAAAATGTCACATTGCGTAAAATTTTAATTTATGTAATTTTTAATTTTAATGAAATGATAGATATTTCAAAAAAAGTGAAATTTCATTCACTTGGAAGAAAAAGTTGAAAAAAAAATTATTGAGAAAAATTGGAAAAAGGTAATTCTTCAGGGTCCATCTTGTTCCCTTTTCTCGCCTTTATGAAAACATACAAATCGATATATTGGATTGTTAAATGGGGGCTTGAATACGGCTATGGTATGGTACTGAGGGATGTCATTTTATCGAAATAATATTTAAAAGGTGAAAATGGGGAAAATACACCTATTATTACATGGCTTGGATTGACAATTTTTTTTTATTTTATCGAAAGTCGTGGAATTAATGCACGGGCCAAAAGGTAATTTCCAAAAGGTAATTTCCGAACAGTGGCGAAGAAAAATTGTACGACTTTTAGGAAGAAAAATTGTTGAATTTTTGAGATTTTTTGAAATTTTCATTGCTTTTAAACGAGTGGAGATAGCACCGTGAAATTTGGATAGTTATAAAACATACTTTTTTCTACCGTTTATATGTAAATACAGTTTTATACACTATTTTCTAAAAAAAAGCAGGTCACTAAATTTGTTGGCCCTTTGGTTTTGTGCACTTTAAATTAACAATGCAATTGACGTACAACTGATGGGTACATTTTGCAAACATTCTATCATACAGAATTAGTTTTCGACAAATCCCATAGCATACAGAAACTTCTAAAGGGCCTGGGCTCAAAATTGTGAAAAACTTAAAAAGCTTGGTTTACGCCTACTTTCAATAAAGCTTACCTTTTGCTAATATTTATATAATTTAATCATGGAAAGCATCGTTTTACACGTTTAATAAAGCGTAAAATTTGTCCTATTTTTTAAAGTTATTTTCAGTAGTCTTGCCATCAAAAAATCTTAATTCGGGCTCTTTGGACTCATTTTGGAATGGAATGCACGCCGTGTTCATATCGGCTGAGGACCAAAAACTCGATCAATTTATAGCAATTTGTGAATACTAATCAATGTTTTTAACCTTATAATAAAATATTTAAAATTATCTAAAATAAAAGCCAAATTAAAAAATATATGTAATTGCAATACTTCTGTAAAAGATAGTAACTGACGACTAAAAGTATTTTATTGTTAATTTTGATGATAAATAAGCAAATAGGTTTCGCGAGTAACAATGTGTCGGTGGATAAGTTGTCGGTACCTTTCCGAGCGTAATACCCGAGCGAAGTTGATGGTTTGAAAAAATCTATCCATAAAGGTAAAAGAATTTGACATATTGACCGTGAACTCAATTGAGTATCTACGAGAGTCGGTAATTCCAACAGGTTAATTTAATACAAATTTTAAATCTTAAAACCTTATAAATACTAACAGTTGAAATTTTACCAATACGAAAGAAATTTATATTATATGCAATCAATTAGATAAAAAAAAAACCTTACCATATCGTATCCAACAGGCAATTTGTCGGGCGAGTTGCTCGCCGTGGTAACTGCACTGCTACTCGCCGCCGATGCCACAGCTGCAGCCGCCGCAATAGTTTGACTTTCGAAATAAGCAACGATATCAGCGGAAGAATACCGATTAGCTATTAAAGCAGCACCGCCGCCGTTCACCAGCGAAGAACTCGAATTGGGTATTAAGGTATGTGACAGAGGATGTAAATGATTTAATGCGGGTACCGCTGCTGTTGCGTACATAGGCTGTTGACGATTCGCAGTACTACTGCATTGACCACCACAACAAGGCGATGTTAAATCTAGCTGTTGATGTTGCGGTGCTACGAGTGGTTGTTGATGGTAGGTCACTGGTGGAGACGTGCTATACTGGTCTGCGGCTGTAGGACACACTTGAGGAAGGAGTGCTGGACAGAGAGGTAGTACAAAGGTAGGAGCAGGAGGTGCTGGCGGGACGGGTTGCAGATAAAACGTGGTGCTGGTTAACGGACCGATACCGGATTTCGCGAGACAAGTATCGCCGTTATTCGATATGGAACGCGATTGGTGGATATTATTATTATTATTGTTATTATATTGGAAATGGTGATGATGTAAAGAGGATGAAGTCGGTTGATGATTCTGATGATGATAGTACCACAACACGCCCGAGAAATTCGAACCGAAATTAAGCAGTGTGGCAATTATAACGAATTTATCTATCCCCTAAACGCTTAATGTATTTTATTGGCTATTCTAGAGGTAATAATGTTCCGATTACTCTTTATATTAATAATTAAATGATTGAATAGTTTTGATTATTTTGATTATATCGAAAATATTATATAAATATCTAATTAAGTGCTTTATGCTAAAGATATGTATATAGTTAGTGTTCTAAACAATAAATTTAGTTTTCTTATAATAAATTCTGTATTTTTGATAGCACAACCTTCTAAGATATTACTTTCTTAAATTTAATCGATTGATTAATGACTAAATATTAAATTAATTTAACAGTAATTTATAATATACCTCAAATTTGTTTTAATCAATTTATACTTATATAATTCTTATGACATAAATTATTACATTAAATATTGACTATGATGCGAGTACCTCGATATATATAATTATTAAAATATTTAAAAATTTACCCACGTACAGGTAAATTTTCTTACAATTACAATTAACAATATTGTACTAAATCGTTAAGCTCGAAAATGTTTGTAACAATTATACTTTATGTAGCGATTAAATATTAAAGAAGCCAATATATAGTATATTCTTTAATATTTGTGTGTTTTTTTTTTTTGATGTACGTGAATACTTTCGCGTTCACTTGTTGAAATATACAAACTCACTGAGCGTAATATTCACATGCGCTTAGCGTTTGTAAAGTCAAGTTGACGAGGTCAAGAAACCCAATCGTGTTCTTGAATACACAACACACGGAGAGCACGTACCACAAACTGGTATGATAATTTTTCAAATGCTTTTGAATATTATTATACAACAATCTAATCGACCTAATAATTTCAATTAAGCTAGTTATCACCCTATATTACTTAAAATCTATCACACGTATTTAGAAAAAATTACTTTTCTAATTCTGCTACTTTCTTATAAATAAGCTAATTTCAATGATTGTCATTAATTCTTGGACAAGACGTTCTGACTTACGTCTTAGTCGTCAAAAAACGTTTTAAATCAATATCAATATCTACTTTAATTTATTATAAATAAAATAGTGATTCTCTATATTTCTTTTTTTTTTAATTTGTACTAAAAGGAACAATTATTTTTGATATATGGCAATAACTTTTATCCTCAATGATGAGATTAAAAATTATATCAAATAGGCAAGAATTTTTAAGTGAATAAAGTATGAAAATTACCTCGATAATAGAAGAATCCTTAGGAGGTTAGTAGAACAAAATTAGAAAAGTAGTAAAAAAAAATATGACGTTATAGACGACAGATAAAGACAAACACGATTGTTCCAAGATTTAGTAAACAGTCAAAAAATTCTTGATTGCAATAATAGTGTGCTATACTATTTGATTTATGTATTTTATTGACTTTTTAAGGCGATACGTGCTTCGAGAAAACTAGTAATATACGCAAATTTGGCGGTAAAACTAATGTTTAAGGGGATAAAAGTTAGTAAAAGACTAATTAAAAAATTAAAAGGATATTGATATGAACGAAGAACAAAAGTTTACCTCGTAAACAAAAAAGGAAATTTTAAGTTCGAAAAAGGTGTGCGTCGTGTAAGTGTCGGAAAAATCGGTAAAAGCCGCCGCACAGTTTGGCTCGTTAGCCCGGACTGACTGACCAAACTGGAAATCTTTTTGGAAGCGCGTTCAAAACTTCCACGGCGCTTCTCGTGTAAGAAGAAGGACGACGAGCCGAAACGAAATAGAGAGTATCGTGATAGCAAAACACAACCAGCAGGAGGACAGGTAGAGTAATACAAAACACAGAAACGATGCACGGATAGAACAAGAGAGCGAATGACGAACGCAAATATAGAGAGAGGCAACCAGAGCAAAGCAGCGTGCGTATTACGCAATGCTCCTGTGCTTGTTGCCGCTAAAAGCGTATGTACGTATTGCTAGTTGCGCTTACCGGTCGGTGGTGGTCGCTACATACAACCCGCTATAACCCTAAGAAGCACCGTTTAAATTTTACGCCAAATCTTCAAATTTGAAAAAAATATATATTAATATAAGAAACCTATAATTATGGCACAAATGGATCTAGCTATAAAATTTTTCAACGGAAGGGGTTTGCTATACTTAGTTACGTAAACAAAGATTTGAAGATTTTAAAGAATGAGATTTAATCTTAATTCTATTTCAGTGCACTATGAGAAAAGATAACCCCGTGAGGCGCTCCTTTCGTCTTCTCTTTCGGACTTAGCTTTTAAGTCGCCTCAACGTTGTAAGCGCCCCTTCTGGAGTCGGTGTTTGAAACAGTAGAAATTTGCAGTATGGTTTTATATTTGGGTAGAAGTCTGCACCACATGCGCCAATGGCTTCAAGAGCAGTTTTCCAAAAGTAGCGTATCACAGCTCATACTCAGAATCAAATAACGATTTTTGATCATCAGAAATCAAGTATTGGGTGTCTAGTTTTGTGGATTCGTTGGATAGTTTTTTTTTGTCGATTTTCGTTCGACCCATATAATAATCATTTTTTAAATATAATAATCATTTATTGTGCTAATATGCTTACACTCGTTCACTGCTTCCACTCGTCAATATCAAAAATTAAATAATAAAAAAACATTAATAGGAAGTAAGAATAGGGGGCAATAGTACGTCCATTTCCAATAACTTCAAAAAAGTGTTACATGAAAAAGTTTACTTTTTTTAAATGGAATACCTATATATTTAAATTTTATTTAAAACTCTTGGCTATCTTCTACCATTTGTAGAAGTATCAAAGTAATCTGTTCAGCAGTTCTCAAGTTACAATATTTTTTGTCAAAAAATTGTGAATTTCATATTGTAAATTAAAACGTCGCTACGTCCAAACGCTTCGAGAATTAGAAATAAAATTTGTGTGCCAGTTGGTTAAGGTCAGAAAATAATGCATCTACCTTGTTTTTATTATCAGATATATTTTCTTTAAAAATAAAATTACCAATTATTGAAAATAAATTGAGGGTGACTTAAAAGTTCATTTATACAAAAACATTATAAAACAAGAACAAAATAAATTTAATAAAAAAAGCAAGTATCTCAATTCTGATAAACATATTTGCAGAAGTAATGAAACAAACAAAACCTAAAGTAATATATGCTCAAAATGTCTCCCCCCTTGCTGCATACCAAGATTTATTCTGTCTAAAAACTCCATCTGTACTCATCTTAATTGTTGAGATATTATGCTTCTAAAAGCGTTAATAATCCTCTGCTTCATGTTTTTTGCTGTTGTTGGAGGTTCCGCATATATCATTTCTTTCACATATCACCATAAGTAAAAATAGGAATGTGTAATATCTGATGACCTAGCCGGCCATTATACAGGACCAGTTGTTCCCAACGATCTCTCGAGATACGTGTTATTAAGGTAATCTCGTACAACAATAGAATTATGCGGTGGTGCTCCATCAAACTGCAACCACATGGTTTCTCGAATTTCAGGAAGAACATTAGCCAATAATTGAGGTAATTTGTTTTGTAAGAAACTTAAGTATACTGGCCCAGTTAGATGATTTTGAAAAAAATGCGGTCCTATAATATGTAACTCGCAAATAATCCCTCCCCAGACATTGACGCTCCTTCGATGATGCCGGTCCACTTGTCGGAAAATTCTAGGATTCTCAACTGCATAATAATGAAAATTATGTTTGTTTACGGAGTCATTCTTGTGAAAAGTTGCCTCATCAGAAAATAATACATAAAGAAAGAAAGATGGACTTTCATTTAACTTTTGATTGGTTCAGTTACAAAATACAACAATGGTAAGGGTGCAATGGATTGTTTTTTCAAAATTCATTAAACAGATCTTATAGTTACACCGGTATTTTCACGGATTTTTCTTCGACTTACATTTGAATTTTCTGTAATTGACAATTGAATGCTTAACTCATTTCCTTCATTTGTTGCCCTTTTAGGTCTCTATAAATCTTGTCATTAGCTTCTCGAAAACTCTCTTTTCTGGATGTCTCCTTTCTGGATATTTTTCCCTATAAACTCTACTCGCCAAAAACGGGTTCCTTTCGGATGCACCCAATATGAAAATCATATCTACTAATTCAGTTGTTGAATAATTCATTTTTTACGCACAACAAACAATCTTAACTGCACTTTTGACAATTTAATCTGACAACTTAAATTGGCATTCTTGCTGTCTTATTTTCATTTCTTTTTTTTTAATTTTGTCGCTAACTTGATTAATATCTTATTATGGTATAACATTGCAATTTTAAGTTATCATGTTTAATGTAAAAACTGCTAAAGATGGGTATAGGGACATTACATATTGATCGAATAAAAAATTAATTCTACAGCACTTGCTGTAAAAATATACAGAATGGTCCATTTAAGAAAATGGAGAAAAATCACTTCAAAGTCGGTAAAGTTCATACTTTTATACTAACCAGCCTGTATATCTGATAATAAAACAAGGTACAGGTATTATTTTCTAACCTTAACCAAGCGGCACAACAAATTTTATTTCCAAATCTCGAAGCGCTTGGACACAGCAAGGTTTTAATTAACAATATGAAATTCACATTTTTTTACAAAAACATTTGTAACTTGAGAACCGCTGAGTAGATTACTTTGATACTTCTACATGTGTTACAGAATAGCCAAGAGTTTTAAATTAAATTAAAATATATAGAGTATTCCATTTAAAAAAGTAAACTTTTTCATGTAACACTTTTTTAAAACACCCTGTATACCTGAATATATTTTTAAAAGATGCTCATTTGGCAGCATAACACATCCCCAAAATTTCAAATTTTACACACCATGTTATTGAAAACCAAGTTATCATACACACCAAGATAATCAAATTTACAATTAAAACACAACACAATTTAAATTTACAAATACAACAATTAATGTGTGAATAAAAAATTGTACCTTTAGAATCACAGTATGAAATTTAGAAAGATATATAAAATTATATAACATCAAATCAGGGATATTAAAAATGTCATTAACAAACACCAGAAAAAGAAGTGGTCCCAATACAGATTCCTGAGGAACTCCAATCAGATTGCCTATTGTTAACGACTACAGCCTGCTTTCGATTTGATAAATATGACTAAACCAATTTAATAGAATTGGAATGAAAATTGAAATGACGTAGTTTATCAATTAACAAGTCGTGTGATACACAATCAAACGCCTTACTCAAATCAAGGAAAGTTCGTGTGAAACGACGATTGTGTAAAAATGCATATGTTTCAATGTATCCATTATATGATTCTTTAACAGAATTTCAAAAATTTTGCAAAAAATTGGTATTAGAGATAGGCAATTATACACAACTGCCTTTTTAAAAACTGTTTTTAACTGTTAAAACTTTTTTAAACTGATAGTTTTAAACATATCGGAAACAACGATTGAATAATACAACGTAGTTAGTGGTGAAACAATTTGATTTCTAACTCTCTTAATCATTTTAACATTTAAGCCGTATAAACCTTTACTAGAACTGTTTTTAAGTTTAAGTATGGCTTTTCTAGTCTGATTGAGTCATCCGCTGAAAATTAAGTGACCTTACCATCACAACCTGATTGTATGTTGTAGTTATTTGTCAATATGGGAGCACTTAAACTAGCAGTAATAAGAATCGGTGTTGTAAGAAAATATTTATTGAAATCATTAGGTTCAAGATTTCCCTAAAGTCAGTGCCAAAGAAAAGCACTGACTTTGGCAGCACGAATAGCATATTTGTACTTCTTAGTTAAATCTCTTATTTCATCTTTGAGTTCTTCCGACAGGTACATGTCACAAACATCCCTCATGCGACGAATGTCATTACTCATACCTCGCAGAGAGTTATTAAACCAATTGATTGAGTTGACATCATTGTTGGTAACCAATCTAGATCGTTGTGAAAATGCATTCAAATAAGCAGTCCTAAATATATTATAAAAATAACTAAAGGAGTATTTACATCTACCTCAGATTGGTCAGCAAAATCCCAATTTGCTTCACTGATTGCATTAAATAATTTAAATAATGCTGTATCAGTGATATGCCTGTAATACATTGGAGTTTTAGGACTACTGGCTTCTTTAGCAATGGTCATTTCAACTGAAATTGAATTATGATTAGAGAAACATGAATTTGTATACTGTATTTAAAAAAATCAAGACCATTTACGATTAAATTGTCTACAGAATTTTGTTTTCTAGTATTACCTTTAATTTTAACTTCAAAGCCAAAGGAATGTGCTAAATCTGTAAAAATCTGTGTACTTCGTTCATTCGTTCAGAATTTATAGTTAAAATCACCAATCAGTACAATTTTTTTCTTTGAATTACTGAGAATTGTTAAAATAGAATTACAGGTGTCTAGAAATATATCAATATCGGCATAATCAAGAGCTAAATGTTAGCTGTGACATCGTCATGAATCTGGAAGCGTGTTTCTAGCTTCGTAAGCAAAGAATAATTATTTCGCTGGAGCTCATTTCTGCCTTCAAAACAACCATTGCCATAAATTGGAGATTCTTAATAGCTGAAGGCTCTCAAGAGTTTATTGTACGACTTATAATACAGCAAAACTTTCAATTGAGGCATGTTTCGCAATCCAACGAGTTTCGGATCAAGAAATAAGGGTAGATTGAAAAATCTCTATATGGCGTACCGTTTGCTGCAAGAGCTCATCTTGAAAATCCAACCATCGGAAGAAAGTAACGAGGCTTTTTATCATACCGATATACCGATGTAGTTTCGAATAGCTCGCAAGAATGTACCAATTCTAGACTAAAGGAATGGGCGGCACAGTGCACATAAACCATTCTGAAAAACTGTCCATTAATGATATTTTGGACATCCTTTAAGCCTCATGATTGTGACACCGTCCTAGCCCTAACCAACCAGGCAGTTGAGATCTAGACCATGTGAATGGAGTGTACTCAAAATAGTTGAAGACAAACATTCAGGAGTAAGATCCTCAGCATGAATAAATCGTAAAAAGTCCGTCCACACAACAGTTTTTTCCCATGAGAGATTGACGTACCTGAGACATAGAAAAATTTGTTTTGGACGTGAAAGATCCTAAGTCTCATCTGCCAGACCCGCAAAATGTTTAGCTCGTTTACCCTTTCTATTATCTTTTCCTAAATCATTTTTCCTCAAGACCTCATTTGAATTTCAGGTGATGTGTACCTAGCTCAACTTTCATGAGAAAGGTTTGATTTGATTCAGAAGGTTGATTTGATCTTGCTTTGATTAAGAATGTTCTCTTTGAGATACTCATCGCCAGAGAGGGTTTAAAAACAAAGAAGGGCCCTAAAGCTACCATCATTATTTTGGTTCAATTATCTTCAACCAATTCCAATTAATCTTCATGTTCCATTAATATTCAATTAATCTTCATAGTCCAATAATCCTATATAACCCTGACTCCTTAATGAAATCTTCTGCCGTTCACATAACAAAACAGTTTTTTATGGCAGCTTTCAATCTGTTTTTGTGTTCTGCTACCTTTTAGAGAATTTCCTTTTAGAGAATTTATGATATTGCGCACAGACATGATCATCGAATGTTTCCAAAGCATTTCCAAAGCAGTTTGTAACTGGTTTAGTAACATGAGAATGCAGTGCTTGTTTCCAGCGATCCCCGTCTTTGGTTCCAAAGATAATGTATACTTTCCACAGTACACCTTTCAAGGCATCAGAATATGCCAACCAATTGAACGAACTATGTAGTTTGAGATGCCGATTTTCATCTCCCGGAAACAAGAAAGTTAAAATCATTTTCTGACATCCAAATAAGATTAAACACTTCAAATCTTTCAAATATACTGCAAAACCAAACCTGGCATATGAAATAGTGGACGAATTATCAACACTTGCGCAAAGTTGATAGGTGGAAATGTTGGCAGATGAAGAAGAAACATTTTCTCCACTTGATTCGTCTCTTGTTGTTGTTGTTAACAGAAAACCCAAAAGTGATCCCCTAATCACCCCCCTTACCTACGGCCATGAACATTCGAATGTAACTTACCTAAACGATGAATATATAATAACTAAAATACTGCTATACCCATAAAACTTCAAATACCTGTATCAGGATGTCAATTACATTATTGTTTAAACCAGTGGTTCTCTATCGGTGTTCCGCGGAACATTTGCGTACCGTGAGGTTAGAGAAAGCGTTCCGCCAAAATTTTAAAATTTGACCGTTATAAACTTTTCGTTACAAAAAGAGGAAGAATTCAGTTCATTGTCATCAGATCATATTCTCAAAATTAAATTTAGTGATCACAGCTGACAAATTTTGGATTTCTGTTCAACCTGTGGTTAAAACTATATTTGAAAATACATTTTCTGAAATATAAATTTATCATATCAATTTAAAATTCATCTTCTATAACCGTTCTTAATCAATTTTATCTTAAAGGTGCTTCCTACGTTGAATTAAAAAATATGTACAAGTACTACTTTAAAATTATCAGACTGAAAAATCAGGATTCAAAATTATCAAACTGACAAATCAGAATTGGTGCATCCATTATGGGAATTTTATATTGCAAAGAAAAAAGCTCTTATTTGTAGATACGTCGCTTTCTTTGTGGAAGTAGGTATATGCACATTGTTTTATTGTACGCTAGTCTTCCGCGATAATGTAGCAAAGTGTTAAGAAGAGCTAAAAAGGTTAAGGACCATTGGTTTATACTAACTAAAAACAGTAATGCCTATACTTTAATACTTAATAAAAAAATCCCATCATGATCTCTAGACCAATATTTGTATTTCTATGTACATTTTGGATATAGGTAGATACTTTGAGTTTAAGCTTTGTTCTTGATTTTAGGGTGGCGCATAAATAACCAAACTTGATGTCTTCAAGATCAGTATTTTATTACCAATTACTGATAAGCCCTAAATTGTCAGACTATTAACTATAAAATAGTCTAAGCTAATTAAAGTATACTTGTGTAATTTTTAATTGTTACAAAGCCTCAAAGCTCATGTTAGACGGCTAAACAATTCTACAAATATAGTGTATTGCAACGTACATGCGTACGTAAGTTTATCCTATAGTTTATTCATTCTATTTGTAGTAGAATGCGACATTGCCAAATCAAACAGTTGCAGATAAAAAAAATAGCTTTGTTAAGTAGATATATAGAAAATGGCAGAAATTCTAAGAGCCTCAAGTATATACATTGGCAACGACTATTTTACATATAAAACAGCAACCAGCAGTTCTATATGTAAATGATAGATTCATCGAACAGGAACATACATTTTGATACCTGCGAACTGCCGTGAATAAACAAAAAATTTAGATCAAGGCTAGAATCGAGTAGGCTCGCAGAATTTTCACTGCACTCGACCTAAATCTTTCGGTACGATTATTGCGCTCTTACATTTTTCCTGTCGTACTTTATAGATGCGAAAGCTGGTCATTCAACCACGAGATTTCAAATAGGCTTCGAAATGTACACGCATCTCATAGATGGCAAGACGGACAAACATAGAATTTAAAACTCATGAGAATTGTTAAGGAAAGTAAACCGTAATAGATCGGGCACATCAAGTATGAGATCCGCCGACTGATCATCGAGGGGAAAGTTAAGGGCAAAAGATCACTAGAACAACGCCAGAATTCATGGCTGAAGGATCTGAGAAGATTATTCGGACGAACATTGACAGATATCTTCAGGGATACAGTTTCTCGTCGAACGAAAATAGCTAATTGGATATCCAACCCCTGCAGGGAGACGGCACTATAAGAAGAAGAGGTAGATATACTTTGGGTTACTAATAAACTTTGTGCTGCTTTTTGTTTCAAACAACTTATGTACAATAAAGACACAACGTGTTTTCAATTTCCTTTTCCTTGAAAATGGCTCCACAATTTTTATTCACTTCAGAGTATTCGACGCCCGAATTTTTAACAATTCCATATCGATAAACCAGGAAGAACGTTTAAAGCCTGGAACTTTTAGTCTTGGAATAATTTGACTTGGACGAAAAAATAACTTAAGATTTCTGAACGAAAATAAAACTTAAAACTGCACAGAGCCGATTTAGAACAACAAAAGAGCTTTCAAAAATAACACCCAGAATAACATTTGATTGTCCGCTTTATTCTGATTAAACGATAGCTTCATGAAGCGTCCAGTTTCAGGGATTGCCCATATACAACCCACAATTCCTAAAAAAATCTTCATGGCCCCTAGATGAAAATAAATTCGTCCACGTCAAATGTGTCCCATACTCCCAGATATTTCTACACAATACAATATATAGATTATTTGCACAGTAGTAGATTATTTGCACGATGCACAGTAGATAGATAATTTAAAAATTTATGTAAAACTTCCATAAATAAAGATATCCTCTTTAAATAAGATAAAGAATTTCTGTCGCGAGCACAAGAAATACAAATGTGTTCATTACATATTGTGATGTAATTAGGCTACACACATATCGATTATATGTTTATACGTTAATATATCCAAACCAGATATTATGGTAGCGTCTTACTATCCAATTCTTCTTCTTATTTAAAGTTCATCTTTGAATAGAAAGTAGCTTTAATCAGCAAAACGACATCAGCGAACTACTAACATACAAATATTTAAAGGTCCAACCTACTGCATGATAACGGAAATAGACGCACAAATTATTATTAAGATATTGTTGTACTGGTCAGATTACTGAAGAAGTACTGGAGCAATGAAGCAGCGCTTGATTAGAGGCATTATGATTATAGCGAATGATAGACCCTATGAACAAACTTACACCCTTTTTCACATTAAATCGAGGCGTAATATAGAGCTAATTATGTCAAAATTTTACAAAATACCCATAAGTTTTATGGGAAGAATATTTATATTCAGTTGTATAAATCTTTCTTGTTATGTTTCACTACTTAACGAATGTACATTATGCGATGTAAAAGTTACGTAAAACATAAATTGTCTGAGATATAAAATACCAAATGAAGTAAAAAATGCAAACTTACGAAACATATAAACGGTGCTCGATGGATGTTATATTTAACCATACATAGAACTGTTGCTGCAAGAGTTGATGCCGTATTGCGATTATTGCTTCTTCGTTTTATCCACTAATGCCAATGAACCTTTCTCACTCACGCACATGCAACACGTTCGGCAACATGTGAGCTTACCTTGTGCTCACCAGTTGCGCGCGCTAACCTTGCCGCCTGCGGTGTACATACAAGCGTCCCGCCCCTCACTTACTATTAACGCTTTTACTACCGCCATCTAGTGCGATTCAATTCCGCTACCTTTTCAAACTACCTTCAACCACCACTACTACTACATTGATACGCTTCATACATTTCCATGTGCCAATTTCGTATACGTAAAAACATAGATGTTTAAAAATCAAGATGGTTCGCCTGTTGAATATTCCATTCTTAATAGAAATATAAACATATAATATTAGATTTTTCAATAATTTTATTTTACGATTATCTCGCGTACGAGTTAATTTCGAGATTTTGACAGACACATGTTTGAAGGTTTCTCAGCCCAAAAAAATTGTTTTTGAAAAATTACTTCTAAACTACTCGACCGATTGTATTGAATTATCCCATACTTGCGTATCATTTGTAAGTAGTTAAGAAACTAATGAACATTTTCTTTCCAAATGATGGCGGAAATTCGATGGCGACGTTTTGGAAATACCAAATTTGTAATTTTTCAAAAAATTGCGTTTTAACACGAAATTAGTCAAATTGCCCTATAATTCTTAAATAAAATGCGACTTTTCACGCTTAAATTTAAAGCATACCATTTCTAATACTCTAGAATTAAGAGCATCATACAAAACAGGTCATTCATTATGAGTTCTGTGAGTTTAAAGCTCTTTCGATTTTATTTGAAACATTAAAACAATTAATATTTCTAGTCAATTAATATTCGAAAATAAAAATTTTACATATATACAAGACATTCTTTTTATTCAAAGTAGATCCCATTTATACGAAAACGGCTCCACAAAGTATTTTTAAATTCTCTAGAACGAAAACTTTTAACTATCAAACCAAATAGGGCGTTTAAAAAACTACCATTTAGTTTTGCAGTAATTTGACCTTGAAACAGTGCATTATTCTAATAACTCCATTTTTGCAATACTCAACGTAAGATACATAGTCCCAAATCTACATTTGACGATAAAAAGATGGCTAAATTTTTTGAAACAGTGTCCTTGTCTCATTAAACAGTAAATAGAAGAATTAATGATATGGGTAGTGAAGTTTGAAGTATTTTCAAGGGTATTTTGGAAAGATGTGAATTTGACTCTTTAGCTGGGGGAATTATAATTGATAGAAGTAAAGTATGGTCGATTTCGTATGCAGATGTTTTGGTGTGCATGGCGAGTAACAGGGAGGATATGAATGAGATTATAGAAAGATTGAGACTATATATGGAAAGAAGGGGGTTAGAAGAGAATGGAGATAAGACGAAAGTGATGGTGTGTAGAGTATGTAAGAGGCATGTGTTCAGAACGGGAGGGAGAAGTATAGAAGTGGTAAAGAGTTATAAGTATCTTGGGTTCATGTTGATGCAATGTGGATC
>WYDF02291846.1:0-16213 GCA_009867245.2 Adranes taylori | reverse complement strand
ATTTTGTGTTTAATTTTTAAAATTTATATATATATATATATATATATATATATATATATATATATTGATGTACATCTATATAAAATATTTATCTATTTAAAATGTTTATTTTAGCATTTGATATTTAGTTCTGTTGGCAAAAGCTAATAACAGTTTATTTTAATCTGGACTTTGAGACCACATGTACATGATCATATGCAACCCCTATTTTTTTAAATATAAATTATATTGTTTGCAACTACACAAAAATATATTCGAATATGCCCTAGCAACTATAAGACAAAAATAATTTTTTTATCGGTATTTAATTCAGATCTGAAGGGGTTAAGAATTTATGATAAAATCATCCTATGCTTCAAATTACCAAAAACGCAATTAAATAATGCGATAAACTAATGGGCATAATATAATATAGATATATTAAATCAATCATTGCTTTTTAATAGAAATATAGGTATTTAAAAGCTATGTCAAATGTGTCCAGATTTTATTACGAAAAAAATCCTGATTAATTAATGTAATTTTTTTGTGAATAATTTAAGAAATTATACTTATGTAATTTTTTAATAACTTTAATAGAAATATATTTAATAGAAATATATTTAAATTATAAATCATTATTACATAAACTAAAGTTTGATCCCTTTAGCATTAATTTTGATCATTTATATATACTTTTAAGCTGAACATTAACAATAATATCTATACTTTAAACTTGTTTAAATTTTAATATTTTAAATACATGTTGTGTAAATAAATAGAACAATATTATTTTGAAATTATAGTATATATTTACCAAAAGATGCAGCAAAAAGCGCGGTTAAAATCAAACCAATAGTATACATTTTATTAAACATTCAACACCACAATAAAGGTAAATCCTTTATTGTCCTATATTTATCCAAAAATTATTGATTATATCTAGAAATCAACAATTTAATCAATATTTAAATCATAAATATTCTACAAAAATAGAAACAATATATCTTATCAGATATTAATGTATTGAAGGTTTTAAGTAATTCGATTTAAAAATCTTCTGATATTTTGTGTGGACGAGATGTAGTTTATAAGTATGTATTTCTTCTCTTTGAAATTATCTTGACATTTTTAGGGTATTATTATATTTTTATAATGCGAAAAAATATAATAATATCCTGCACTTTATAAAACCTTGCTTTACAGACAGCCCTCGGGGCATATTTCTGTTCTCTGCTATGAAATTTTAAACCCGTAGTCTCTGAAATATACGGAGACCCTGATAATATCGACATATTTTATGTAAAATATATATTTAGTCTCGAGCAGTTAGTTTTTTCCCAGCGTTTTTGATTTTTAAACAGTTGGCGCAAAGAACTTGTAATTAAATTCAGATTTAATTGTTATTTACTTACTATCAAAGCTACCGCGATGAGTTGGTGGTACGCGGTGAGGAGTTTAAACTTGTCACCCCCATGTCCACCAAAATATAAAATAAAATTTATATGTCCACCAATTTTTTTATTCAATTGGTTAAGACATGAAAATGAAGAAAAATGTTTATGATAAAATGAGATTTGGAACGAAGTCGGAAAGTTCATATTCAACCACAAACTCTATGAACTTTAACGAAGTTCAACCTAGAGACTTTTCTTTTAGTACTTTGGCAGTTTTTAGAAATCCTTGTAGGCATGGAATTTCTGTAGAGATACTACTAGCTGTGGAAAACTTCTCGTAATTTTCAATCAAACATTGTACAAACTTGGGAAGTTCAGTTTCAATCTGATTACTGGGCTCTAAGACTGCACACTAATCTGATATACAATTCATGTCTTCTCAGCGTGTATCGATTTTTTATTGAAACCTGTTAATGCACTCTAACTTTGACCTTTTCAGTCCTGGGTCCAAAGTCGACAGCTTATCTGCAGTCTTCTCTCCGTGCATAATTTTCTTCCTCCTGACAGTTCTTACTTTTGCTCCGGAATACCCATCTCTTCAATTGGGTAAATTGAAGCACACATTAATAATAACCGGAACGGTAGGTAACATCGGATAGTACTAAGACGCGTAACGTCGTAAATACACTGACGTCACGTTGTCTAGTGACTACAACTGACTGTAAATGGCACTAGCTAGAAGCATACACTCTAGTTGGGTATAGGTTAGAAAAGGAAAGTACCACTAAGTCACGTAACACCGTAAACCACAGATGCTACGTTGATTAAGTGTATATGACTGACTGTGAACCACAAGCCAGAAGTATACACTCTCGGTATGGTAAAGGTTAGAAAAGGAAAGTACCACTAAGTCTCGTACACCGTGAACCACAGATGGTACATTCGTTAAGTGATTACGACTTACTGTGAACCACGAGCCAGAAATATACACTTTAGTAATATAGGAAGTAGTTTGATGGAAAAGGATAAAGCTACTCAACATACATGCAATTCAATCAAGAAGGATACTATAGAAAACCGCTCACGGGATATTATTATTATACCGGCGACTGCCTCTGGCTGTCGGTCTGCCCGGTGTCTCGGCCTGGCTGGCTTGGCTCGGTTTGGCTGCCTTGGCTAGTCGCTCTGCTGCTGTTTAACGGTTTAACGGCTGTATTCGAGTTCGCAAAGGAACTGATTTTATATGCTTAAACATCTCGCTTTGTAGACATGAGCCACTCGCGCAAGTTTTTGCTCCACGGTACGGGTCGTATGACGCAATCCACATAACATTCTGTTACGTGCCATGGATTCTCTCCCACAATTTCATACAAATCTCGGTATTATCCCCAGCATCTGTGTCGACATAAAACACAACTCTACTCTAGCGGCTTTCCCACGCTTACAGTAGAAACAACGGATCAGCAGTAGCGAGGATCAATACTGCGGTATATCATAGCATAACAGTCTACGGTTACAACCAATTTATTGTGTATATCACAAACTACATAATAATAGCAAGCGGCAGGCTACATCAATATTTACACACATGTACGCACATACACGCAACTAACGTGCATCATACTAACACGCACTCAACATAAGGACCAGTAAAGCAAGCGTCAGCTATCTCTCTCCGATTCATACAATTAGATATGTGACTAAAATTCCCCACTCTCATTCGAGCTGAGCGATGTGTTTATTCCAATTCGTTTTATCTAGCATCGACAGGAATCTTGTTTGTTTACATTCTTCATCGGAATGAATCATTCTTATTTAGTACAAATGCGTTTAAATTTAAAGCTGGCCATGTCCCAATGCAGTACTTTTGCATTATTTATTTATTTATTTAATCTCATTAATTTATTCAAAGAAACGTTCTACGTTATAAGATTCTGATCTTGATAACAAACTTCTCGAAGCTCATTCCAGGAATTTGCAAATGCTCTTGAACGTGTTTGACTTCTTCTAACATATTATTCCATAAATACGCATCTTCTTAAAGCAGTTAAACATAGACTTGACAATTTTGGTAGTGAGCACTCAATTTTGATTCTAAAAGTTCCTTAACTGAAAATAAAACGTTTCGCGCCGTCTTAATTACGAGATTTTACGATATAGTTACTGCACTGTTCTGAAGGGCCAAATTTAGCTAGTTTAATTTCGAAAAGATCTCGGATATGTATGCAAGTCTTTGAAGCCATTCGTGCTCAACAAATTTAAACGATTGTCGAAAAGAATGGGTCTCAAAGAACAATTTCACTTCATATTTATTCTCAAACTAACGTGAAAGAATTTCAGCGTGAGTCAGTTATCGAAATTCTATGTGAAGTAAAGGCTTTTATGAATAATGGCCATTTCTTGTCACAATAATTAGAACAGCCTTGAATTTATCTGGTGGGATTTGATGTAATTATAGCAAGAGAGCTACTCCTTTAACATATTTCAGGAAACGAGAATAACAACAACCTGACATAGACTTTGGACCATCAATAATTAAACCACAACACTCTGACCACTGTTTTGTACGGTCAGGAAGAAGATGACACAGCAAAAGTCCTACAGATTGGAAGTCCCTTTCAAATACTTTACAACAACGAGCAATATGACAAATTGCGGTACAACAGTTCTCTTTTAACAAGTTGAATGAAAGAACATTTATTATTATTAATTTATTTTATCATTGTCTCCTTCATATTAATTTTATGAAAATAGCATATCTGTCGATACGGTAACTCATGCGATAGAAAGCTTCAACAGCATCTTTATTAGTACAACCAAAAGATAACTACGTAACCATATTGCACTACTATTATTGCAAATGAGGATTATGTAGTGAAGACTTATTCTAAGAAGGTAATAATTTCGAACAAAAATTCGTAAGACAAATATTCTTCACAATATTTTCCCACTTTTCTCGGTTGCAAAATTATGCAAGTAATTTTCCTTTTCGTAAAATAGCAAATTTTAACCATTGATCCATGTTCAAAAAATATAAATCACAACAATTGTAAATCTATGGCACAATTCACATTGAGAGCAAACTAGGAACTAATTAAAAACAATTTTATGATCATACATAGATAATATATAGTTAAAATTACAATGTCGTACAATGCCCAAGTTTTCATCTGTTTTGCGCATACAGCCTGAGGAGGTCTAACAATGCTCACCATTTCATCCGTTTCGCGCGTACTCACTGAGACCATCACGTACACCTGGGGGTACTATAGTTTGAAAACCGCTGCTCTACGCTAAACCTTTTTAGCGAGCCGCACTCTTCTTTAATCTGAAAATAGCTGAAAAATGTGTTTCAATATTTTCATTTATAAAATACATGTAGGGGAGGCCGGGTATGGTTGGCTCAGGGTTTGTTGTCCCAGCGACCATTACAGAAAACTAAACGAACGAATGAATTGATAAGCGTCAAAGGATCGCGAGAGCAACACCTCCCTCCATACTTCATTTCAGTCAGCTCTGAAATGCCGTGACGGAGACACGTGCGTTTGCTTTTTTTTTTTCGCACAGCAAAAGTAATTTTTTGCGCATCTGTGTCAAGTTTCGTAAGTATACTTAAATTTCGCATAGTAATATACTTTTTCGTGTATTTATAATATTAAATACATATGTATTTCGTAATATCGCTATTTTTTTAAATAAACATAGATTTAAATTTATTTTGGAAGGTTATTTTCTAAAAGTGTTTTGGGACAGGTTGTCTTAGTTTGACGGGGGCTGGTAGCCACATGTGACAACCAGCATCATGTATGTGTGCTGCCAGTTTTTGATGAGTTTTGCGATTTTTTGTTGGCTTAAACGTTTGTTTGATTCAAAGCTAGTTATAAAAATGCCACGGTATCACTAGAGAAAATCTGCTCGAGGGCTTGTTTCAGCAGCATTGATTCTGCGTGCTAAAGAGATCACCCGTCAAAAGAAGTAAATCTATAAGGTCTATATATAAATCCATAAGCTATGTCGCCAAGGACTTTGTAATTAATTATCGCACTTTAACCAAATTTACTACCGAAGAGATAAGCCGTATCAACACTATCGTAGGCCACTAAAGTAGGCTACCAAAGGAATCAACAAATTTTTACCGATGAATACGGAGAAGAATTGAAAAAATGCATATTTTTGGCTTCAAGTGTTTATTTGGGATTCTCTCCTAAGGATATTTGGAAAATAGGATATTTGGAAAATAGCTTTCAATCGGAAATACCTTGAAAATTCCAAAGCCTTGGGAATCTAACAAGCTAGCTTGCTACGATTGGTTTACGTCATTTTTGAAGAGACACCCTTCTCTGTCAATTAGAACTCTTGAAGGCTCCAGTTTGCCTCGAGCCACTAGTTTTAAGCAACATACTCTCAGAACTTTCTTTGAAAACCTTCAATCGATAATTAAACTACATAATTGTCAACCACACGACATACGGAACATGGACGAAACTGGGGTGACTACTGTGCAAAAACCGAACAAAGTTACTAGAAAAGGATTTAAGCAAGTTGGTGCTATTACCTCTACCGAGAAAGAGACAGTAGTCACTGTTTTTGCAATTCAGTTCCACGATTCTTCGTTTATCCGCGGGTGTATTTTAAAGAGCATTTTATCAGAGTTAGACCAATTGGTTGCAAAAGGAGGAAATAATTCTATGGGTTGTATGACAGAAAATCTATTTGTCGCTTTCCTGAAACATTTTCATAACCACGCAAAATCTACTGAGAGAAAACCATCACAGCTCTCTGTTAGACAATCACAGCTCTCACCTATCCATTGAAGGATTAAACTTTGCGAAGGAAAATGGCATAATAATGCTCTCGTACCCAGCATATTATACTCACCGCCTGCAACCGTTGGGCAGGTCCATTTATGCCCCTTTAACAACACAATTGATCAATGGATGGTAAATCATCCAGGACAACAAATGAAGATATACGAAATACCAGATATAATTGTACAGGCTTTTCCACTGGCAGCAACTACATCCAATATTTCCACAGGTGGGATTTGTCCATTTTATCCGGGCATATTTGAAGAGTAGGATGTTATGCCGTCGTCTGTCACATATAGATCACTCATTGCAGTGCCAGGCGACCCAATTGTACACAATTCCGCAGAGAATCAAAACGACAACTTTGACCGTAATCGTCCTACAATGTCTGAATATCATAACACTGGCCCTAATGAACCTTAAATTACTCCATATCGTACCACTGGCCTACATGGCTTAAAATAATAGTCTCTATTGGCATAAAATAATAGTCTTAATGTTCGTATAATGTGAGAAAAAACATGGAAGTGGTAGAAAATAGGATTGAGTAGAATAGGATTGAAGCCAAACTACATAACAAAGAAATATTATGGAATCAAAATTAATTAAACGCATTAAAAGGAGATAAAAATGGAGAAGTGGACGATGAAAGTTCAGATAACTTCTCAGAGGGGAAGATGGAAATGGATGAAGGATTAGACAGGAGGATCCAACAAAAACGTGGCAGAGACAATGATATAACTAGCAGAAACAAGGCAACGTGCCAACGTGCTCCAATGATATATTTGAGCAACTAAATGTAGAATATGATATCACCTTGTCTCCTCACTCGCAATGAAAGGATGTGATTCCGGTGGTTAGGAAAGCACCGTCGTTATAGCTCACTGCACAGACAAGTATAACGAAATAAAAAAAAGGAATTGAGCTGAACAAAATAGAAACAGCAGGTTCTTCATAAGGACTAAAGAAACGAAGTTACGCACACCAAATCCGAAAGAATTTAGAAAACTTAGAAAACTACTGGAAAAATGGAAGTGCGCTACTATACGTTTTAATTACCGGATGAAAAGGAATTGAAGGTAGTACTGAGAGGCACCCCACAACGTGTGGAAATCGAAAATTATCAGAAAGAAAAAGGAATCCAATTTAACTCCATTAAATGTATGGTAATCAAATAAATGTCCTTTCCAATGGTATTAATCAACTCCGAAAAGTCGGAAGAGGGGAAAAAGATCTTCCAAGTCAAAAACGTTGTAAGTGCACGGATTAATGTAGAACCGAAGATACGACCTACAAGGGCTATGCAGTGCTTGCACTGCCAACAATATGGACATATGCAGTACAGATGTTTGTTTCAGTACAATACAAATGTATGTGCAATACATCTGAACTGTACAGTACGTGCAGTTCAGATATTTGTGCAGTACAGATGTTTGTTGTGTACAGATGTTGCACGTTTGATGTTGCACGAACAAGTTTGTTTCTGTGTGGACAATCACCCGTCTTATGACTGTCCGTTCAAAAAGAAGATCGATCTTCAAAGTGCGTGAACTGCGGAGGAGACCATCCAGCAAATGCTAAAAAATGAACTTCAAAAATGAATTTCAAAAAATGAAATTCTTCTCCCTATTCTCCCTATTCATCGGTAAAACGTTATTAAAAAAGCACGAATGGAGGTAAATTACCAGAAACTCATAGTAGCAGAAAGGCAGCAGAGTAGCTGGTTATGCCCACAAACTGAAAGCTTTTCTAATGAATGAAATTAGAACAAGAAAGCATTGAGAGATATATATAAAAAATAAAATGGCCAATAAAAATTTTAAAGGCTTTTTCACATGGAATTCAAATGGTCTGAAACAAAGAGACCGTTTGGAAATGGAAGTGTTTATGAAAAATAACGATATAACTATAATGTTAGTGTCAGAAATGCACCTTAAAAGAGGGGACAGTTAAAACCTCTCACGATACAAACTTGTTTGAAGGGATCGTGAAGGACTACAAGGGGGAGGAGTTCTTGACTTAAAAAACAGTAAAGCAGTATGACCCAAAACATGTGTTGATAAAGAAAGAAATTGTGTTCGTGTCTATATATACACCTCCACAAAAGATAAATTTAGAGAAGAGGAGGATTTAATTAAAGTAACCAGCAATGGAAGGACTTTCATAGGAGATTACAACGCAAAGCATTACACTTGGGGTTGCCGTCCAAGCAATGAAAGTAGTAAGAATTTATTTAAATAAGTATTATTTAACATATGTGCACCGGAAACATTACATAGGTAGAGGCGACATAATCGATTTTTATATAACACACTAAGTGGAGAAAAAGTTAAAACCAAAACTAATGTTTTCGTTAGATTCATCACTCGGTGATAGCTGATTTAAGTGTTGCGAATAAAATAAACAAAAACCAAAGTTGAGAAAAAACTTATTGGATGAGATATGTTCAACACATACAAAAGCTGCATCCGAAAAGAATGATAGATACAAAGGAGGAAATTAATCTGGAGGTAAACGAAATAACTTGCAACATCCAGAAAGCATTGGTAAGCAGTAGAATAACCGTAAACCAGATAAATAGATAGGGACTTGTTTGCCAAGAAAAATAAAAGCTAAGAGAATGTTGGAGAGCCAAAAAGAAGTGGTCGTACACACATGCACAACAAGATAAAGACAAATACCGTAAACTGCAAAGAGAAGTGAAGCTCTTAATTGAAAAGAAGAAACCGAAGAATGGGAAACAACAATAGAGGAGGCAAACAAAGATAAGAAAAGTTTTTGGAAATTGACAAGAATGATTGGAGGAAGAAAAGAGCCAAACGTGGCACTCAACACTGACAATTGCCTAGTATATGACAATGGCCAAAAAGCGGAAACAATGGCAGTCCATTATAGCAAGTAGTTCTCAAATGATGACGTAACTGAAGAATCATTTGAGAACAGAATAACTAAGGCTATTAAATCAGTAGAAAAAAAAACAGCAATCCACAAGATCTGGTTCAAGAGAATGTGCAAAGAGATGTACAGAACAAAATTAAACAATAAGTTCAAAAAAGGCCCCAAGAGGAAGTGATCAAATTTCAAATAGAGCAATCAAACTTTTCTAGCGGAGAGAACTAATTTATAAATTAAAACTGCTTGGATTAGATCAGGACATATTGACAACTAACTACTCATTTTTGCAAGAAAGGACATTTAGGGTCAAAATAGGAGACATATTCAGGCTGGAAAATTGCCAAAGAAGGCCAACCACAAGGTTCTCCTTGGAACCCAATATTATATAATCTGTTTGTTCAAGATATACCTACCAAAAAATGTAAACACAGCACGGACACAGTTCTCCAGTTTGCAGATGGCACTGCGGTGTTCGCGCAAGGAGGGAATGTATACGTGGCCTCAACTAGACCTAGAAGCAGGATTCTAAAGGCTCCACAATTATTTTAAAAAGTGTGGAAAGTGCGCATAACCAACTCAAAAACTGAAATAATCCATTTTGGAAAATCTGAACCAAAATTTAAATCGGCAAACATTGCTGGGTATAATATTAAAATTTAAAATCAGGTGACCTACCTCGGTTGTGTATTTGATGAAGTTTAAAAATCATATGAAAAGAAGATTAATGATAATGATCAAAAAAGCAAATAAACTATATGGTGTGCTTAAGCATAATGGTGGATTGAGCATGAGAAAATGGATACATCTTCTAAAAACAGTGTTGGAACTCAGCCTAACCTATGGTCAGGAGTTATGGTACAGCGCTCCTGAAGGAACTAAGAACAAAATTCTCAAATGCCAAAACAAGCTTCTAAGAAAACTAGTCGACGAATAATGGCACTACCGGAACGCAGAGCTAAGAAAATAACTGACTTCATAGCCCAACGGATGAAGTCTGGTAGAACAGGAAGTAAAAACCAGTAAATTATACATATAATAAAGCCATATGGGACATAATTAATGCGAACCCCGAAAACTTACGAATGGAGTCGCTGAACTTATTCCTGCTAGGGCATTCAATGAATATTTTGTAAGCGCAGCTAATAATACAATCCGTGTCATGCTAAAAACCGACAATAATCGAGTACACCTGCTACACTTTATCAGTACCTCAACGTTTTCTATGAAAGAAGCGAGTTATATTGAGATTAAAGACTTAATTAGTAAACTAAAGAATAATAAGAGCAGAGATGTGTATGGCATAAGTGTTAGCTTATTAAACATTAAATTTACAAACCACTAACTACGATTATAAATTTGTGCATTCAAACTGACACTTACCCAGACGCTTTCAGTCTATCTTGTGTAATACCCATTCACAAAAGTAATGATGAAACAAAAATTAGTTATTACAGGCCAATCTCACTTGTTTCAGTTCTTTCAAAGGTATTTGAAATATGTATGAAAAACCAACCTTGTGAATACTTTGCAGTGAATGATCTTCTGAATGACTCTCAGTTTGGGTTTAGAGAGGGAAGGTCTACAATACAAGCAATCCTAAGATTAATAGAGAATATTACGTCAACATTGTTTTGTGATCTCACAAAAGCTTTCAATTGTGTATCTCTCGACATAAACTGGGTCAGTACGGCTGTGATTGGAAATTTGTCTCACTCATTCAATGAATAGTGAGACCATACCTCAGAAATCGATGACAGATTGTAAAGTGGAACGGTTGCTTTTCCAAACCTGAAGTAGTGAGGCATGGAGTCCCACAAGGTTCCATGTTCGGACTTATTTTGTTTATAATTTATTATGACTTGCATAATTTTCTTCAGGCCCTGGACATGAATGGGTGCTACTTTGCGGATGACACTACCATATATCGGGCTAATAAATCGTTAATAGACGCGAAAGAGATGTTAGATTATGCTAGAGAGAGTATACAAGTGTGCTTTGGGGCGAACAACTTTTCCCTAAATATCAGTAAGATGCAAGGTATGCAAGGAATTTATCTGGACCCTCATTTAACGTCGGAGCATCATGCGGAGCAATTAGCTGGTGGATTAACCAAAGCAATTTATCAGCTTAGAATGCTGAGAATTAATGGCACCATCGATGTCTAAAAATCGCATATTATATTTGTTTCCATAATGTTTTGAGCTATGGTTTGCTTATCTAGGGTCACTCACCTCGCTGCAAAAGAATATTTCGCCTCGAAAGGAAAGCGGTAAGAATCGTAGTTGACGCAAATTACAGAGAAGTTTGCCAGCTGCTTTTTGGATGCTAGGGCTTATGACCTTGCCGCGGCTGTTTGTTTTTGAATGCCATAAATATGCGAAAACTGAGTACGATATACGTATTATTACTAAATAGAGTGCTCATAAATTTTTTAATCTCCTCACGACAAACTTGAGGGACACGATTGGGGGAAATTTTAACTTGATATAAAGAAGTACCTGGTGGGTAGATGTTTATTTTCGTTTAAAGATTTTCTACACGGGGATTTTTAATATATTGTAATTTGTTTATTTAATCTACTGTATTATGTCTTTGTTTTTAACCTAGGAGTTATCCTGGGATACCCTGGGAGATACCTTCTCTAGAAGATTTCACTGCTCTAGAAGATTTCTAGTCCAGTTCTCTAGCGGGTTCATATAATTCAATTTTTTGTTTTGTCATATAAAGGAAAAGATAAATCTAAAATTAAGACCAATTAAATAGATACTAATCATAATCATATAATGTTCAATTAGATATTTATTAGAAATGTACTAATTTTTTCGAATTTATTCAAGGAACATTCATAGATAAATCACTTATAAATGTATTAAGCAAGTACTATCTTTGTTTCATATGTTTTTTTTTTTTTTTTAATTTTAAGAGATTGCAATGTCATATTTAGATTAGATGATAATGTTGATCCTAGATTAAATGAAATACTTAACGGTTGCACAACCGTTGTTTCTTTTCTATTTATAACAATAAACTGGAACAAATTACAAACTCATACAGTCAGACCTTCGAACTTTTCAACGTAAAGAAATATTTCTTTTCTCGGTTAACTGAAATCGAAACTAATTACCGAATTGCTGATATTTTAAAAGAATAAAAAGATGTTTTACTGAACTAAAGTATTATTGTTATAAGAGCATTTAAAGGATACGAGATAGAGATTTAATTTTTTCTTATCCCCCTAGTGGAGCCAACTTGAGACCACCGGGCACATCACCCCGATAGCAAATGGGGCAACGTACTTAAATATGAAGCATAGCTGCAAATAGGTTACCCTGTCAGTTCAATAAGAAGTCAGGGACTGCTTTAAAAAAATGATTGCGACATGTCCACAAGAATAGAGGAAACAAATTATCATTTGCTTTGTGATCAAACAACTTTCTTTGTTTTGTTTCGCTTCAACTTGGAAAACCTAGACTGTTCGTTGCTGTTTAGTTGTTAGCTCGTGCAAATATATTCAAGATTTGTCATCTTTTACGATATTATACAGAGATTTTGCAGCTCAAATTTTTTGAGTATTTCCTTATACTAATTGACACTAGCCTTTTCAATTTACGGTCAAATTATGCGAAATCCGTCTCAAACGGATCTTTTTTACTCTTTTTCACATAACTTTTTCATGCAACACTTTCGTGCAACACATAACTCTTTCGTACTGTAGGTAACATGTGATCTTCTTTAACGTTGTTGCGCACACCACCGATGCTATTATGTAAACCAGTTTTAAGCAAACTTAGTGCGTTATCTCCCAAAATTGAGGCTTTATTGTTAAGTTACACTTTTATAAAAATCGTAAAAGGCTATATAACAGAAACCTTTCTTTCAAAAAGTGCATTTTTATACGTCCACTACAAAAATCTATTGAGGAGCTCCACCGCAAAACCAACAATATTTTTTCAAAATTGAGATATCGATTGGATTCCGATCTTGGTACACCGATTGGATACCGATTGGGCGGTACACAAACATCAAATATATTCAGTCTAAACCAACTACTAGATCCATTAAAAATTAAGGTTTGAAAAGAAGATTCCAAAAGCAAAACCAACTTTATCTATCCATGTTGCCAGTACACAATCAACTATATCCAATGCACTGCCGTCTTTACGCATGGGCACACTGGGCACTGGCCAGGGGCCTAGCATCTTAGGAGGGACCGTGGGTGGGGCACAACCATGTTATGCATTTAACTTTTAATTTATTTGAGGCCTCAAAAATAAAAAATGCCCACAAATTGTAAAGTCGGCACTGATCCAATGGATCAATCAGAGCGCTCCATTACTGTTTGCGATGGGAATATATCATTTTAAGTGATATTTTTTACAAAATGGATGATTATAATTTGGATGATTCAGTGCTTGTGAGCAAAGTCAATAATGGGTCAAGAAAGAAACAAAAACAACCAACAAAACGGAAAATTGCCAAAAAAACGCTATACACTCCATCAGGGTGTGATGTAAAACATTTACTACGTAAAGGAGAAGACAATAAAAGATTTGAACCATCGCTCCAAAGTTAGACCGATTGACGTGAAAATGTTCCGCGATATACTTTATGAAACCCACAACAACGTTATGCAGAACGACTTTATTGCTTCATACATATAAACATTGGATATTTAAAGAAGACGCTCTGGCCAGGTGCATGTGCTTGAGAGAAAAGGTAAAGGTGCACACATGCCAAGCCTCTTATTTTATTACAAATAGTAATAAACAAAAATTATAAGTGTGCCAAAAAAAATGTTATTTCGATTTCAAAAATCGGGGCTTATCGTCTAAAGCCATTCGTAAAGAAAATTCATTTGGGGCTTAAAATCAAAGAAACAAGATGAGTGGACAAAATTCGTGTGAAATTTTTCGAAAAGTAAAACAGTGTGAGAGAATTTATTAAAAACCCGAAAGGATGTGAGGGCCACTACTGAAGGAAAAAATGTAAACGATTATACCTTCATCCCAATTTGACAATCAATAAACTTATGAAAATACACAATGGATTTGTTGATGAACCTCTCCGTCTAAAGAAAAGTATGTTCAAAAATATTTTCAACAACGAATTTAATTTTGGATTTAAATCACCACCTTCAGATATACAAACAATGTGCTTTTATTATTGAAAAAAAAGGCCCTATAGGGTCCCCAGAAGTAGCAATGTTGATGACAGAAAAACGCATACACAAACTGAGAGCTAAAGATTTTTATGAACTTCTAAGAAAACCAGATGATGATGAAACAATTATCGTGAAGCAATTATATATGAAACGATTTGCAGCGAACGAGGAAACGATTTCCAGCAAATTCATCCGTTACCTAAAACTCCCATACAAGAAGCTTTCTCAAGAACTCCAAGCAACTGAATTTTTACAGCCTTTGTATCGTTGAACAAACTGGGATAAATCCTCACTTTTACGTGTGGACTGAGAATTTAGCTGGCAAAGGTAGCATTGATATTTCCAATGCTTTATTTTGTAGTTAAAACTGGTACAAGATACATATATATTAGACTAGTATGACTAATTGATCACAGAAAGTACAATAAGCCGTTTGGCTACAATGCTATGGAGCGACAGTTCACAGGCAGCCCTTGGTGATGATAATAATAATAATGATATTAGAGATATAAAAAGCATACAGAAAAGAAGCGAGAGACATCCACCAGTTGCAATATAGTTTTAGGAAAGGCAGGTATACTATCAGCACGATAATGACAGTAAAAACCTTTCCACAAGAAGCCAGAAGCAGAACAAGGTTTACAAGACAGCTATCTGCTACTGTAACTATAGATGTGTCTGTAACTATAGATGTGCAAACCGCTTTTAGCACAGTCCAGCTATTGCAAAAGCTTTCAAAGAGATGGCGTTACTTAGGGAAATTAGTACTAGATTACCTCAATACAAAAAGATTAAATATGAAAACCCAGGTATCATTTTTATTACCAAGTTACATTGTAGCGTACCACAGTACTAGCCCCAAAGCTCTGGAACTTAGCGTATGATGAGCTTCTGCGGAAAGAGTACTCGGAAGACGTGTAGATAGTTGCTTAAGCTGATGATATAGCATTACAAGGGAAATAGAGTAGTTAAGTAAGAATCTAAACGTCTCGACAACTAAGTGGATGGGACAAAATGTGCTAGAAATTACGCCTCACAAATCTGACTTTTATGTTAACAAGAAGGAGGAAAGTAGAACCTCCCAACATAAAGATAAGAAAACATACAATAATATGTCAGAAGAAAATCAGATACCTGGAAATCGTATTATACAATAATCTAAACTTTAGGCAGCACACAATAGCCAGAACGGAACAGGCAGTTATGGGAGCGGCTATGTTGTTACGACGAACGCAATGGAATTTGCTGTGCTTTTAAATAAATTCTATTGTATTATATGCGGCTCCAGTCTGAACGAATGCTATCCAATTGAAAACAGTAAAGTACATTCTAAAGAAACCCTCATATAACTGAACTCATAGCGGTCACCAGCAGCTATTGTATGGTATCTAGTTAAAGCTCTTCAAGTAATAGCGGCAGTAGCACCCCTCAATTCACAAGTCGAAGAAACCGCCCGTTTGTTTAGATCAAAGGATATAATAAAACGTCGAGCGAACACACGTCAAACTAACCGAACATTATAACAGGATGAATGGTGCCATAGCCAAAAGACTAATACGGCAAATTCTACACAAATCCTAACAGCACACGGAATCTTCAGCTCATATTTACATAGAATAGGGAAAAGGAACATAGCTACATGTGATCATTACAAGGCGGATGAAGATCATGCTCATCCGACTGCTATCGTTTGTAAGGTTTAGGATAACGGTATAATCGAAACCTAGTGTGTTTTTAAAGAAGTTTCCAACGAAGGCAACATTGTTCGACAGATGATTCAAAGACAGGAAGACAGTGAAAATCTTTTCTAGACGAATTAATTCAACTAAAGAAGAAACCGAAAGCAACAAGGCTCCACAGTAAACGAAACCAACAAGACAAGAATACAACTATAGAATATCTTCTTCTTCTTCGTCCAACGTCGTGGCCGACGTGTGGTGACTCTATGGAGGATGTTTCTGTGGTGCAGGGCG
>WYDF02291835.1:0-16214 GCA_009867245.2 Adranes taylori | reverse complement strand
TGTATATATATATATACTAATACCTAATCAGACTCTCCAGTATTCCGGCGTTGTTTTTAGACTTTAGACGGGCGCGGAGGGGGAGTTGAGAAGACGCTGTAATGGTAAACCGATCGACAGTTGCGTAGTCTTCGTCAGCGTGAATCTTGACAGTGACGTTTCCGTTCGGATTCCATAGTGTGTATGTACATATACAGTGAATTTTTATTTGTTGCTTCTTATCATATTTTTTGTTTATTTTCATATTCAAAGGTAGTGAGTGTAAAATGTCATCACAGTCTAAAAGAAACCATAAAACACTAACTCTACTTCAATAGAGCGAGATTTTGAAAAGGCTTGAAAAAGGCGATAAGCTAACGAATCTCGCGACATACGAAAAAATAGTGAAAAGATAAAGGCTTTTTCCACAATTATTGGCAATGTGAAAAGTGTAAGAAAATCTTTAAAAACGGGCGAGTTTCCTGAGCTTGAGGATATCCTTTATTCATGGTTTCTTCAAGAACGCAACAGACATAGTCCAATTTCAGGTGAGATTCTTAAAGTAAAAGCAAAGCTCTTCTATAGAAAAATAATGGGGAAAGATGATTTTTAAGCCAGTGAAAAATTCTGCTAGAAAAATTCAAAAATTCAACTGTATGAGTTATGCATAGATGCGTGTGTGTAGATGTGTGGATAGATTGATTTGGCCCGCCGTGTGCTATTATATTATACTGGCTGGCGCCGTTACCTATGTATATCGTCTGAATGCTGATCGTCTATACTACAGTGTTAACTATTGATTTCTGTTGTAAACGTGGGCAACCCGCTTAGAGAATATTTGAATGGAGGTGTGTGTTATGTAGAAACAGAGGCAGGGATAACACCAAGATTTGTATAGTATCGTGTGGATGGACCGTGTTACGGAAATAAAATGTCGGGTGAATAACCGCACACAAACCCATACCACAGAGTAAAACATGTCTATAAAACCGAGATTTGTAAGCATAAAGTTAGTTGCTGATTAGATTCTGATTTCTAGAGCCTACCAACTGTCGTAGCCACCAGCAGCAAGCTGCAGAAACGATAGCAAGTACACCAGCAGCATAGCCGGTCACCAGTGTTTAACACACGTGTGGTAAACGTTCTCACCTACCATATAATGCATTATTAATTGCGTGTGTAATGAATACCTTCATTCCTCTCCGCCTGCCTGCTTCCTGCTCAGATATAGTAATGTCGACGTATTACGAAACGTTGCATAGTAATTCCTGACCACACCATTCGCTGTAGTGTGTAATATTGGTTTATGTTGGTCTTGACCACCTGTTGGTCCCTAGTAACATCAATGAATTACGTCATGTTACTTGTATTGCAGTGGACGTTCCACTGGGATGTTTTATTCTTGCTTGGGCTAATTTTAGTGACTGGCATATAGCAATGTCAAAGTGCCAGGAGGACTTGCGCAGAAACTCCTTCCTACACAATCCGCTTGAGTGTATAATACTGGCTTATGCTTGTCTTAACAACTTGACCATAGTAGCGCTAACGAATTACGGGGTTTTACTTGTCTTGCAATTAATGTTCTACTGAGGTGTTTAATTCTTGTATATGCTGGTTTTAGTCGCTCGACAACAGCACCGTCGTCGTATTACGAGGTTTTGCGCGTCAGCAAAATATTCCTAACATCACTACTCTAGAGTGTATAATTTTCGCGTGGGGTTGGACACCTTACAGTCACGTCGACGTGCTACGGGGCATTACTTGGGTATATTATTATGGTTTATGCTAATATTAGCCACTGGTAACAGTGACAACAACGTTTTACGACATGTCACACCGCTTTGGTGATTTCTCGTATTTTATGATGTACCTACCGTTTGTAGCAGGATATTTGTTTCTCCGCCTTCACCGTTGTTTCACAAACTGCTCCTTTACATGCCTCCCATATTGCTGTTATTTTATCACCGCACTTTTGTGTAGCTGTATATGCACTGCTTTTAACTATAATAATACCGTTGTATTATTTCATGCATGCCGGTATATTAACATTGTTTTGTTTATTATAATTTCGCTATTGCTTATTTAGCCGCCATAATTCAGTCATCGATTTAATTGAACATTTATTTTATTGTTTATTACTGACATTTAAGTAAATATGTATATATCTTATTTGGTTATATTGTGTAAAGCGCCAATAGACGGTTTTAAACCACTGATTTTGTAAACCATCTGTTCCAGCGTGCGGTCTCGCGTGAAACTGACCTGGCCCCTGAGCATCATGTTTGCGGTGAATTGTAAATTCTGAAATTAGTAAGATATTTAGTTGCCCCATCTGTGACAGTCGCTGAGGCTCCCCATTAGCAGCTTCGCGGATGGGAGTCTGTCCCGTCACAGTGTGCTTAGTTAATATGATAGTTATCGCGTAGAGGTTCATTTAAACTTCTGTTCATGAATGAAAATATAGTTTAAAAACATCTTATGTAGATGAGAATTTATGTATACAAATGTATGCACTTACCGTAAGCAAAAGTCCTTCCGATGGACAAAAACAAAGCCCTGGCGTAAATTACACAATTTATGGGTAGTAGAGGGATGACACCGCACTTGGTCGCTAATTAATCGAAACAGAACTCTTTCAATGTAAATGTGACTAAATCAATTGGATTGGTAGTAGATCCATACTCGGTAAATTGTGTGGATCTGCGAAGTGTGTGATGTGAGAAAATATGGTGAGAAGGTGTTCAAGTGGAACACATTAGATGGACGCAATTCAACATAACAATGGAAAATGTAGTGAGAGTTTTCAATGTAAGGAGATTAGGACTTTTACTTGTCGAAGACACGTATAAAAGTTTCCATAGGTCTCACAGAAACGGGTATTTGTGTTAAAGAGACAAAACCCTTACCGCCCTGAATTTTGAACATAAATCGATGAATTAATTGAGATTAAAGTACAGTTAATTCTAAATAAAATCATGATTAAACTAAAGTGGTACTAATTTAATTCTGAAGAGAAAGAGAACAATTGAGAATAAACTATATAATTCTGTTAAGTATGAATTTTACGAACAAAGTAAATTAAACTATTTATTGAGACAATTTTTTGAGAAAATTTAAAATTAAAATAATTGAGATAATTAAAAAAAATTATAACTGAATAAATCAGGTCACTGTGCGTGAATATAAAAATAATTATAAATTAAGTTTGTGATGGAAATTGTAAGTGAAGCTATTTAATAATTAATTGAGAAGTAATTGGAAGATTATGAAACGCCATTTTGAGTAATTTATGTTATGTAGTATTTGATATGTTATGTAGTATTATTTCTCGTAACCATACCAATGGCAAAGCATTGTGTTTTATTTTAAAAATTGTTCAGAGACTAGGGTTTATAACTTCGCATATTCTAGCTCAATATAATTAATAATTTTATTTTGTAGTAAATAAATTGAAGTAAGTATTAAAGTGAATTGCATTTTTCAAGTATTATATGTTATTGATACTAAAACAAGTAAGAAAAATGGTAGCAATGGATCTTTACGTTAACTTTATACGAAAGATTCCTCTTTCACCCTCGTCACGTTGGAGTGTACAATCACTCCCTAAAAATACGTGATAATATGCTTACCAACTCTGCAACTTAACCACTCTAAACCAAATTCAGGCTGAAAAGGATGATAAACCCTAAAGTCTTCTTTATAGATCCTCCCATCTCCTATTTCAGATCATTTTCAATGGCGGATAGAGTATAGTGGTTACAAGCGTGCATCGGGTACCCTTCGTAATTTGATGATTCTCCACCTCCCTTGTAAAAACAAAAACAGTTATCCTCATAGTTGCTTGATAGTGGAGCCTCTCGAAGTCTCTCAAGCTTTTGATCGCATAGAGTAACTACCGCCACATTAGATACGCGACGAGTGCATTCCTGCCAAACATTCTAGTATAAAAAACCCACCCAATCCAAAATCGAGGAGATGCAATTTAATAATTGTGCTCTTCGGGTCCACTGCGAGAAGCTAACGCTATTCGAAGTCATACTTTGCAATTAACATGGCCATATCTATCTTTCAGTCAGCGAGGGGTTAATCGCAGCCGTGAGAACAATTTGTTCAAAGTAGTGTTATAGTAAAGTACAAATTATCAAGTAAAATATACAATAAAAAGCTTAGCATGATACAGCGTACTTAACTTCAACCGAATCTTCTTTTTTATCTAATCGTTTCTCTCGCACTTTCGTTTTATTACTATTTCCCATTAACCATGTCTTCGATGCGAATACGAGGAGGCCGCCCTGAGAAGAAGAAGTTGACCGGAAAGAACTCGTATAAAAAGAACAAGGATGATAGAGAATTAACTTCAAAGGTATACAGTCATCTACGCGCCTGTGGTTATATTTGCCCATGCCAACTACACCACCAAGTCAAGAAGGAGATTCACCCTCAACACCAGGCTCGCCGATGCTTCCAACAGCTTAAGGCAACGTTCTGCTGCCTCCAACTCCGCGAAAAGGATCGCTGTATACAGTGACCCGTGAAGATCATCACCGCCTCCTCTTCAGATATATCCTCGACAACACCGACGAGAAATTCCATATAATCACTTTCTCAACGCAGCAACTATTCTGCATCTTCAACAACGTATGACGTTCGATTACGTCTTTAAAATTTTCGACATCTAGTAAACATGTGGACAACAATCTTTGTTAACAAACAACCGTTCACCAATTTAATCTGACCAGCATCAGAATCCGTATATCCGATTAATGGGGCGCCGTAAGAGATGTTTTGTTCATGCCCATCCTCGGGGCCGAAGAAAAAATAATTGCGAAAATCAAGTTACATCTAGTTCGCTACTCTTTTATTTTTACTTTTGAATGGAAGAGAATGGATCATTGTAACAAACTTTAGAATTATAATTAACTTCAGTCAAAATTTTCAGACAATTAATATCGAGAATAGAGACATACCACTTATTATAAATACTAAAATCAATAAACTTATTATATTACATTGTTATTGCGTATATATGTGTTTACATATAGATATCTAAATGCGTATTGAATAAGAATGAAATAAACCAACCACTTCTTCTTATTCAATTCTTCAACCAAATAGAATTTAAAAAATCAACCAACGATTAATTAAACCGATAAAATAAATATAAATTGGTAAATATAGTTTTAATACGCTTAGAATAAAAATCTCATATGACGCGTAAAACATCAAATAAAGTGGCTTGTATGGAAAATAATGCAACTCAACACGGGAGCATTATACATGGCATAGAAATATAATCCATAAACAGATACCGATAGGCGTGCGAAAACATCATGCCAGTCGCTTCATCAGAAGTTTTTCCGACCACACCGGCAATATTTTGGAATGTTTTATGATACATACGTGTATGCGTGCCTTTTACAGATAGAATATTTCCGCATCAGCAGATTTATTTTACGAACGCTTTTTCTTATTATTACTTTCTTAACTGAAAAAAAGCGTTAAACGATATATTTCCCTTACTCATTTTCAATCTACAGTTACACTTTGCACCCTCTTCTACTTCCAACGAATCTGATATTAACTCCAGGCATTTTAGCAGAAGGCGTTTCAATGCAATGATTCTACTCATACACATTTTCTTAGATATCCGTCAAAAAAGCAATGCAACTTTGATCCTTAGAAATCTCCACGGATTAGGAAGGAATTTTTCTATTAGTCGAAAGTATAACCTTCCTAAAATTTTATGGCAGAAGCTTCCTTCAAACCACGCCAATCTTGTCGCCAAGTCACGCAAAGTGCCACTGGCCAGCCGGTTCGTTAGAAGCAGATTTTTCGCAGAAAATTCCACATAAAATGAGCCACTCAATCTAGCGTACCTTAGACGCATTTCAGTTATTATGGAGTGAACAAGTTGGCACATTTCAGCTACCTTAAACCACCAAGTAATGATCAAACTTATTCCTATAGAGTGAGCATAATTCGCATTGAAGAATCTGATTTTGTGCTAAGTAAGCGTTAGCAACAAATTCTTTATTTATTTTGTAAAATTTAAAAATCAACTCAAATCAATAGTAATTCTAAGAACATCAGCTCACGTATACATAGATAATTCAATTTGTTATATTTAGCTGAACCTTTCGTTCTCTTAACAACATCTAATTTTCAATTCTTCTCTCATTTCAATGTTTCATACCCGTTCTTTATATCTGCATCTTCAATGAGAAAACGGGTGGACGACAGCGGAGGAAGAGGAACGCTAAACGACTAGATCGTATCAACAAAGATGCCAGAAGTCAAACTCCAGAAATACCGATCAAACTACGTTGCCCACCACGCACGCTCGTAAGATAGATGTATCTGTACCAACCTTACCAATAAACCAGCAAGAAGATGAGTCTACAAAACCCCCCGGTTCACTGCTACCGCCTACCGCTCCAGAAGATCTGCCATTACAACCTAGACCCGGCAAAGGATGGCTCAACAAAGCAACCCGTGAGGAACACCACCGGTGCTTGTTTCGGTATTATTTCGGCGACTTACCAGCAAAATTCATTTTCTTCATCACAAATTACACCGCATTATCAACAATATATCTCACACCGTTTTCATATCTTCATCATTTCAACTGGCTGGATCAACTTACAACATCTTCGTTAAACAGTCATCATTCCATTTTACTGACGCTCTGACATGAGAAGCTAACAAAAAAACAAAAAATCCAATGAAAAGATAAATTAATATAATGTATCAAATTACCTTTAGTTTACTTGCTGTTTTGCTAACGGAAAATGGGATAAAACATCCTAATAATTTTTGCAGTATAATTTGCTTTACAACACATTGTCACTAAATTAAAATCGCATATATATGAAGTTATTTATATATTATGGAACAAGAAACAAAAATTATTTCAAGATCTTATAGCGTACATCATTATAGTGTTTAAGTATATTATAATAACTAAGAAGAGCAAATTCTAGCACAACACTGAATTAACTCATGCAGAGCATTTTATGTTACAAGTAAACAGAATAAGATTAATTGGAATTGTTTTTACTTTGTTCCTACCACGTATAATATAATTTTTTAGATTGTGACTATAGTTTCAACCCTTTCGGACCATTTTCAGACATATAGACATTCAGGCATACATACTAGGTTTCTATAATTGGGGTGTTTTAGGTGACCTTTTTGGGGCTATGAGGGATAGAACTCAGTGCTATTAGCTGTTAAAGTACAAGGTGATAGGGTAAACAACTCGATCACCAGACCTCGGCAACGACACGATCAACTACCCGACAACGACACGGTTCATCTCGGTTGTCTAGTTGTTGACCCTCTCTCCTTGTACCTAAGATGGTCACCTAAAACACCCCAATAATAGAACCCATATGAACCCTACAGCCCGTAGTGTGTATGTCTGAAGATGGTCTGAAAGGGTCCGAACTATAGTCACAAGCTAATAAATTGTATTATACGTGGTAGTAAAAAGTAAAAATATTTCCAATTGATCACATCATGTACACAAAGTAGCGCTTGATTCAATCAATCTATTAAACAGAAAAGTCATAAAGTAGAAACTACTATCCTGCTTTGATAAATACAATTCTGTAACAATATATAGAATCAAAAATATATTGAGTTTTATTATTTTATGTGTTACGTTGACCTAATCTAACTAAATATTTCAATTCAAATTATATTAAAATAAACATATTAATAACTTCTCTTTTAATATCCCTTTATAAAGTAGATTTCTTTTTATAGCTGGGGGCCCGAAGTGGAAGTACTTATTTATTAAAAACTCACTAAGTTATATTATTATTTAAAAAATAATGTTACCATATATATCAAGTTTCCTATTAGAAAACAAATCTCTCTACAAAAATTGCTGTACAGTCAATTTTCTATATTCTCCACAAAGAAACACTCAATCAAGTTAAAAATATATAATTTTTTTTACTCAAATACATATTGATCTCCAAAATTAAACAACGTTTCAAACAAGAAATGTTTACCAAAATTAACATTTTAGTACATGTCGTTAATTTTATGGGCGCTTTAAATCTTGCAAACTTCTTACCGCTCGCAAATCGTTAACAGTTTGTCTTGTCAGCGTAAGTTTACATTGGTGAGTTTCAGCGTTGCGTTCTTCAATGCTTCAAAGTGCTGGGTGCTTGAGTTTTAAAATCAAATTGCATTAAATTCGTCAATACACAAATATGTAGGCATGCTTTTAGATTTTTCATGTTTCCCCATACGTAAAACGAACCATGGACATGTATGGGAAAGAAGGTAGTTATGCGCAAAGAAATGAGTTTTATATAGTTTCTAAAATAGAACAAAAGTTAAAATATCAGAAGCGACCAAATTGTTTTTTTTATAGAAAAGTATTATATGCAAGTTTTAGAAAAAGAATAATGGAAAAAAAATATTTTTTAACAAAAAGAATTTTTGTTACACTTCTGTAGAACTAATTCTAAAAGAACAAAGCGAGAAATGGCATCGTTTATCAAGAAATATTACTTTCCCAGATTTAGATGCAATGGTATAGTGTAATATGTCTCTGTTGAGAGCCTGTTATAAATAATAAGACAGATGCAGGCTATTGTGTGAATTAAGAAATATTACATATATTATGAAGGTAAGAAATAATAGACCTATTCTAGAGGGGTTTCTAGTTATAATGTATAGTGTAATTACTGTGTTATTCTAGTTGAGAGATCTTATTTATAACGTGTAGGATATTGGTTGTTATTGTCTTCCAGAAGTATATTCCACGTCAACTCATTTATCTCCCTACTGTGTAATATTAATGGGAAATTTTCAGTAATATAGCCTAGGCTCGGAGTTGACCAAAACCTGGTTGGTACCTAAAATAGGAAATTGCATACTGCCGTTTTATAGAAAAATTGTTGTTTACAGTTAGTTATCTTGTTAACTAAACTTATGTTGTCAGGGTCGATCATTGATTAATTGTATTATGTATTTAATATACTGTTTATTCTTTTATATTACGAGCCATCTTTGGTTTGCTTGGCAATGTTATGTTCCCGTCAATGTCAGGTTACTACAATGTCGTTTTACCAGCTATTTGTTATGACTGACTGAGGTTAACAGGAATCTGTAGTTGACACTGGTTGCTGATTGTGTATGCTAGCAGAACGCTTGTATGAAATTAGTGTACGTAGCGAGTACTACGGCGCAAACCATATATGACTGGTTTTCTTTAGAGTTGAAAATAATGGATTAAACTTAAGCGTAGTATTGTTTCGTCAGAATTTTGGAGTCTTAACGGCGATTGTTACATCTCTGCCCGTAATTGTTAATTTAATTGTCAACTTCTAGCCGATATAAGACCTACAAATTTAGAGTGGTTTTAAGGAAATGGCGTTCCGGAATCTTAACCTTATTCGTGGTATGAGGCTATGTGAAGAACTATCCAGCCGATTACAGTAGCAATCAGAATAAATTAAATCTATTGAACACTGCTTAGAGTTTTGTATTATCCTGTTCAATTGGAATTGTGCTTTTATAATTAATGAACGTTATGTGATTTATTAACGTTGATTCTTGGGCTTTAATCATTACAAAAATTCCTGTTGCAATTAAACAATAAATTGTTTATTTATCAAATTTTTCTAGTGTATGAGTTTATTAAAACCTCAGATAACCTATTATTAATTTTAAACTACGCTCCTAAATAAACCCTTGATTAAAACTCTACCATATCCCGGAAGTAGAATTTATTTATCCAGTTATCGTCACATAATTCCATGTTACAAATTTCAACGTGATATGCTATTATTTCCATCGAAGCAAAATTCCTCAACTTCAATAAACTGATATGTTCAAGAAGATATCAATAGTAGAATCAAAATACATCAAGCAATACTGTCAACTGTGTCTCAATTACAAGAAGACCTTTCATTAGAATTAATAGAAGAACCAAAATGTATCAAGTACTATAGTCAAGGACGCATCAACCGCAAGAAGCCCTGATTCAACTACACTGAGAGTGCACGTTTGAAATTTGACTGGATAAGGAAGTAAACGTATAAGGTGAAAACTAAACGAATGTGTTGGTCGGTGGTTTGGCAATTTACCATCGGACGCTTAGTGTGAAATACATAGAATGAGAAAAGGAGTAAATCAGAGGATGAAAAGAGTCGGGAAGAAAATTAAGTAATATCAGGGAGAAAGCGAAGCGCCTGGAAAGAATTGAGGATGCGTACTGGGACAAGCTGTAGAGAACGACACATGTACCCGAAGAAAAAAAAACAAACAAGAAGAGAAGTAAAATCGAATGGAAAATGTGACATGGATAAGTGATTTCGTAAGACAACCAAAGAATAAACAAATATTGTTCCAAAATTATTAGGAGAAAAACAAAATATGCAAATACGGGAACAGAAGGTTGAGACAGACAGTAGAAGTGGAAGTAAGGGAAGAGATTAACATTAATATAATTCAAGGAGAAGGTGAAGTATGGTGAGGTATAACGGCTTCAGTCAAAGGAAGGACAATGATAAGACAACATTGAATAGCATTTCTTTACTTCAACAACTAAAATGTAAAGTGGTTCTGATTTTATAGCCAGCAAGCCATACATAATTTAATTTTAGTAGGTAAGTAATATCAGCTATCACAACAAAAGTCTTAGAAAACGATTTGTACAAGATATTTGACGTGATTTCACCTATTATTTATAAAGGATCTTCAACATCTGCTTATAGTAGAATCCGACGCAACATTTAGAACGCCATGTGCTTGCTCGCTACGCTACAAGGCGGGCTGATGAAAGAATTAAAAATTAGTATTATAAATATTAACTTTTAGAACGCAACTCACATTACATATAAATAGATCAAATGGGTAAGTGACGATTTGTATCAGTTGATGATATATAAGTATTACAACAACATAATGAGAAGAAGTAGGTGAGAAAGGCAACATTGATAGATCTAATAGATATTATACAATGAAGATGGATAATTTCGCCATTGGATACCTTAGCCACGTTCTTTCTCGTACATGCGGAAATATCCACACAGCCAATATAAATCGAATGTAAAGTGATTCTGGTTTTATAGCCACCAAGCCATATATAATTCAATTTATTAGGTAAGTAATATCAAGTATGAAACCAGCAAGTATAAAACCAGAATCACCTTACATTCGATTTATGTTGGCTATTCACCGCATGAACCAGAAAGAACGTGGCTAAGGGTTCCAATGGTGAAATAGTCCGTCTTCATTGTATAATATCTATTAGATCAATCAGTGTTGCCTTATCTCACATACTTTTTCTAATTAAGGTGTTGTAATACCTATATATCATCAACTGATACAAATCGTCACTTACCCATTTCATCTACCTATATGTAATGTGAGTTGCATTCAAAAAGTTAATATTCATAATACAAATTTTCAATTATTTCATCAACTCGCCTTGTAGCGTAGCGAGGAAGGATGTGGCTCTCTAAACGTTGCGTCCGTTGCTACTATAAAAAGATGCTGGAGGTCCACTAAATAATAGGTGAAATGACGTCATACTTCTGGTTTTAATACATTTGTTGTGATAGTTGATATAACTAATTAAAATGAATATGTTTCGCAGACCTATCTACTTAATTCGTGTTAAAGTTATATTATTCGCAGTTTATTCAAAAATGGTTGTTATAACATAAAAATGATGTATACCACTAACATCAGAGCAGGATTCTACATAAATATGGTTAAAAATATAACATACATTTTATTCATTCTGAAACTACCCTTATACTATTTTATAATAAACAAACAATAGGGACATAACAATAGGTCGGATACGTTGTATTCTATAAGGTCAACACTTTTTAAACAACAACAAACACAATTCTCACCATAGTGTTGGATAAATTGGACCTTCCCTGCAAATAACAAAGCAAAATTTCAGTTATAAATAATTTATAATACAGCAATATGATAAAACGAGAAGGATAACATTATGCGGTTCGGAGACTATAAATGGAACATAAAGATACGATGTCGTTTTTATAACCGGATATTAGAATAATGTGATGATAGTTCTAGATAAATATGAGTTATATTAGTTTGTTTTCATGCTAGTTAGAAAAGTGAAATTGAGGATTATACTAAAGCTTTCTTTTTTATGTAATAATATAAAAAACCTTATTATGCACGACTAACAAGGGTGAATAAGAATTACGATGCACTGATTGTTTTTTATCTTTTTTGAAATTATCTAGATTTCGTTATAATTATTTTACTGGTTCTCTTTTAAAGGTCCTCATATAGCGTTCTCGTAGAATTAAAGTATTTTTAATAGAGTAAATTTTGAAATTAATATTTCTTATTACTTGTGTCTCGAAAAAATTTTTACCCCTTCCGGGACTCGAACCCGGACCTCACGATTTGCGGCCGATTGCTCTTCCAATTGAACTAATTGCCACTTATTCGAAGACACAAATAATTTTTAATATGTATTTGTTTTCCGTATCTATTACGATAGATAACTTATATATCAGGATTTGTTTCGATGTGCTTTATTATAAGGATTTATTATTTATATAGGATTTGATATATTATAAGTTGCCTATCTTAATAGATACGGAAAACAAATACATATAAAATATTATGTGTCTCCGAATAAGTGCTTGTTAGCTAAATTGGAAGAGCAAACGACCGGCAATCGGGAGGTCCGGGTTCGTGTCCCAGACGGGGTGAACATTTTTTCGAGACACAAGAAATAAGAAATATTAATTTAATAATGTACTCTATTAAATAAAGCCAACGTGGAGGTTTAACCACGACACATCAAATATTCAATTAAAATATTGTTGTTACATAAATATAAGTAAATTATTATTATTAGGACAAAATAAGACCAATAAACAAGAATAGATAAGAATTATTTATTCACTTGGTTATTCATTTAAGTTTTCTGCATGACAATGGTTTATTAAATACGGTGATGGGACGAAACTTCTCTTCTGTACCAACAGCGTTGAAGTTGACTGGGTTAAATAAATGAACCTTGGTATAATAAAACATGGATGAAGATCGACTGGAGCATTGGCGATGTAGAAGCTCATCGATGCGTTGTTGGCATAGGATTTTCGTAGATATGAACGCAGGCGTATAAATGCATTGAAACGTTATAATAATTGGCTTTTTGTTGATGAATAATGATGCTGAGGATATGGACTAATAATTTGCGTTGGCGGAATCAATTTGGTCTCTACCGAAGTACTGTAATTGGCGTGGGTGATGTCCTCGATCTAGACAACGTCTTCTTCTCCTGTGACTCCATATCTTGCATCGATGTCAACGATAATGGGAAAATAATATGAGAATACGAGCAGAAAATCATAACTAATTGGAATCAAAAGATTCGGCGGAAGATGTGTCGTCGGATCTTTAACATTTTTTTGTCTCGCAGAATTTTAATTTGATTTTGTAGACTTTAAATGTACTTATTTGATTTTTGTATATTTAATATGTTGTTTTAATATTTTAAATTTTACAATAACGCTTTAGGATCAGATCAACACTGGCTGCGATCATTCTCGCTGACCAAATGTAATTGACTAGGTCTTATTTCAAAATTTAAGCTTTGGATTAGCGAGATTGTTCTCGCAGCCATCCAAAAACAACAACTCGAAAATTGCGTCTCTTGGATCACTGGCCTGGATGGCTCCTTTTATAAGAATTTTCTGGAAGAGAAGCTGCTCCTGATGGATCCGTTGAGCTGCGGCTTGTTGCAAAGCCGATGGTTTTCGACCGCGTTTGCCGCACGAGTTTGAAAGAAGACTCCTAATGTCTGCCTACAAAATGTCTGGGAAGGTTATACTTCCGACCAATCAAAAGCGTCTTCCTGATTCTTTAAGAAAATTTAAGGATCAAATTTGCATTATTACGTTGACAGTTATTTAGTTAAAATGCAAGTGGTGGTAGTTTATAATAGGTAGTGGTCACACCAGCGGTGGAAAAAGCACGTTGTTGCGGCCAAAATATCAAAGTATCTCACAGAAAAACGCCTCCATCAAAAATACGTTAAACTAGTATCCAATCAGATTGTTAAGCGCCAAAAGAGTAAAAAGAGATAAACGGTCGGCTTTCTTCGTTCATAAAAAAATAGACATCGTAAATTTTAAATACAACAATGCACTTGTGCATAGATGAAACAAGCCGCTTGTCATTTCGGCAAGAGCAAAGCTTTTGACGGCAAAGATATGCCGCACGCTTCTTATTGGTGCGTAACTGGTCTGTTGTATTCTTCTTAATTTATTAAGGAATTCCTTATTGCGAATATTAATTAATTGAATTAATGAGAGTTCGATATCAGATGTTGTAGAGATAAATCTGACTTTCTCGATGGAATCAGTGATATTAATTTAATTTCTTGTAACCGCATTAGTGCTGCCATGTTAGACAAATATATCGTAATACTTTTCAGTTTCTTATGTACCACGTAAGTACATGTTTGGTTTGGATCAGATTGGTTCAATTTTGGAATCCGTATAATTTTTATAAATACTTCTGCCTAATATCTAATATGCCGGACTTAATTAGCTTGCTTATTAATTATTTTGTAAACGGTTTAGAGACCCGTTATCGCTGAAAATTGTACTGCGTCAGAGTTACGCGATACTTAGCATTAATATTTTTTGGGAATAATTCAGATATATTAACTTCAGTATAATTTTGATGACTAAAGTAAAGTTGAGTGTAATTAGTAACAAGTTTGTTGATCAAGGTCAAGATAAAAGACATTCAAATAAATAATTAAGATAATTGTGCGTTACTCTAAAATAATAAATAAATAGTTTCGGTACAGCTGCAAAATCTGTAAGTACCTAGCTTAAGATTTCTTTGATGTAATCGAACAAATCATGAAGTCACTTTTATTCAAGTGTTGATTTATTTTATTAATTGCACAGAGTTGATTATTTTATTTTATGTATGGCAATGAATGAGCATGTCATGAGATTGCAGGTGAACATTTATAACGGCCAATACAATTTGATTAAGTTTAATAACTGTTACATTTCTGCTGCCTGAATTATTAAGGTTTATGACTATTGTTAAGGAATGATGTTACCAATAACTACTCACCCACAAAAGGCACAATTAGAAAACCATACGTCCACTTTAGCGATGGTCCCGCCTAGTATTTTATTTAAAGTGGGCCTAGAAAAAATACTCTCTTTTTTATTATTTAAAATTTTATTTTAAAGCTAAAAAGCTTGGGAAATTAATTGGGACTAGTTAGAAGCTTCAGACTAGATCTTTCCGCATCACTTATTCAAATAATAACTTTGCAAGAAGTAGCTAAAGTAAAGTGTTATCTTATAAAATAACGAAGGAGTGAGGTATCTATAATTGTGAGCAGGGGATTGCTATGCTAATTCATATAAAAAGTTCCCTTTCACCCATGTCATGTCGGAAGGAACAACCATCCGCCTTAAAAAATACATGACAATATGAAGTTTATGATACATCGTGTAAATATACACAGGGTGACGGACAAATTCCCATACTAAATGTGGATGGGATTATAACAATTGTGGTCTCCAATTAAACACGAATTTGTAAAAGCTGTGATTGTGAAGGTTTGTCGACAAAAAATCTACTTAGTTTGTTACACATTTTGTTGTTGCTTTAAGTATACGATTTTGACTTTACCAATTCGAATTACCGAATAAGACATACATTTTTATGAGACGTTTCCGGAACTAATATTAGTGAAATTTTGAATATCATGCAGCTATGAACTTTCTAATTTAAATTAATAGAATAGAATTTGAGAAATATATCGATATTTATGCCATTCTTTTGTAAATTGTATTCTATAGTGAATATAGATCTGGTGATAGTCTTAGTCTTAAATTAAGTTTTCGATGAAGAGAATCTGTGTGTGTGGGTTGGTTTGAGTTATCGGCACACATAAGAAAATTCTTTATTATACAATAAAAGGGTTTTGAATTTTTTGAATAATGTAAAGAATGTTTTGATTAACATGAGGGGCTTAATCCACATAAGAGATTTCAACGGGTCGCAATAAATAAGGATGTAATACTCAAATTCGTGTAGTACCTCAGCCAATCGTGTAATACCAACAGATTGGCTGAGGTCGACGTTCATCGCTCTGCCAAAAAACCGAACGCTTCTCGATGCGACGACCACCGAATGATAAGCCTGATGTCGCACGTCCTCAAGGTATTTCTACG
>WYDF02291824.1:0-16215 GCA_009867245.2 Adranes taylori | reverse complement strand
GATTAATTTGAAATGAGATTTGCCACGAGTATTGAATTCCGCAAAACATTCCCCATTTAACCGTAGCTGTATGTCTTTTAATAACCGAGATACCAATGTTGAGCATCGAAATGTGGACACAGTATATACATTTGTTCATATTATTTATTCTAAATATATTATTTATTCTAAATATATTATTTATTCTCAGTTTGGTTTATTATACTAAATCAAAGGAGCTAGAAATTTTCACTGAAGCATTACTGGCTATTACAGCTATTTGTGAAGTGTTTGGGGTGTACACGAATTATTAATTTTCTTAATGTCCGGAGATATTGATAATAAGTTTGAATGGAAGAGTTATCTGTAGTCTTAACAAATTGTAAGAGAGTGTCAATGAAATCTCGTTTTTGAGACATTTTTGGTTTCACTATCACCTCTTCCGCCGAGTATACTGAACCTTCACTTGCCAAAACTGTTTAAGCTTTTTCCTCCGTGGAAAAAAAAATGGTAACTGGGATCGGCATCGTTCTCTTCAAGCCAGTTTTCGATATCATTAAGATTAACATTTTTTCTCTAGTACATGATAAAAGTTTGTGAAAATCTTTTGGTTTGAAACCTTTAATGTCCAATTCAGGATCTTTATCAATCATTAATTTTTCCCACGATTTGGACAGAGTTATCATTTTGACATCTTTCCAAACTGATGCGAAATTGTAGATGCCCGATTTCAGATTATAATTTTTAATATTGCTTAATGTTCGCTATCCTCCTGCATCTCTTTTCATATCATGATAATGCCGTTTGCATGACACAATTACTCCTTGATCCAAGTGTTTAAAAAACCTGACACCGACTTTTGATAAGATAATTAGAGATAAATTGTGGGCGAGCATGGCGAATGTAGAAATTTCGAGAGCGAATGTAGAAATGATAAGAATGATGAAGGGATTGTATGAGGAGGCGAAAGTAAGAGCGAGAGTAAATGAAAGAATATCGAAATGGTTTGAGACTAAAAGAGGAGCCAGGCAGGGCTGCCCACTGTTTAACATGTACTTGTCAGATTTGGAGGAGGTTTTGATGAAAGGACCAAGAAGCGAGTGGGTTGAAGATTGGGAGGCGAGTTGGTTGCAGATTGGAAGGGTAAAAGTACGGATGATATAGTGTGTATGGCAAGTAGTAGGGAAGAGATGAATGAAATGATTGGGAGTATAAAAGGATATATGGATAGAAAGGGTTTGTAAATGAATGTGGAGAAGACGAAAGTAATGTTGTGCAAGAAAGGAGGCAGAGATTGTAGAAAGGATGTGTTTGAATTTGAGGGGCAAAGAATTGAAAGGGTAAACAATTATAGATATTTAGGTTTTATTTTGAATCAAAATGGGTCATGTAAAGAACTTACTGAAATGGAAACAAAGAAGGCAAGGTGAGTGATAGAGAGAATGAGGATGGTATGAGAAATGGGAAAGTTTGGAGTGTCACTGAGTATGAGGATGAAGATTATGGAAGTGGGTGTGAATAGTATAATGCTGTATGGACAGGCGTATGGGCTGTGGAAGAAAGAGAGAGGATGGACAGAATGCAAGTTGGGTGCGTGAATAGGACGTTAGAGTTGGATAGGAATACCAGGAATGAAATAGAAATGCAGGAGATTGGAAAGTATAAATGCTGGGTAAATGGATGAATGGTAAATTTTTGAGGGATATGTATTGAAGTATGAAGGGAGTAGGTTGGTTAAGGAAGTATACATATAAGGAATGTTAAAGGGAGGAAATGATAGAAGGAAGAGTGAATGAATTAAATGTAGAAAAAGTGTGAATAGGAGGACTGGATGGTTGACGGATAGTTGATTAGAGAAGATGATGGGAGGATTGTGAAGGCGTGAATGAGATCATGGAAAGAATGAGGGTTGTTGAAAGGTAAGAGAGATTTGAAAGAATAAGGAAAAGTAGGTATAACAGTTGGTATAATAGGATTAAGGACGAAGAGGGACTGCCAAAGTATTTAATACCAGGATTTAGCATGGGACGAAGAAGAATCATAGCAAGGTTAAGATGTGGGAATGAGGAGAGTGGAAATAAGTTTTGGATGCAAGAGCAAGAAAGAATGTGTAGGATATGTGGAACGAATGAAGAAAAATGGAACCACTGGATAAAGGAATGTGAAGGAATTGAGTGTAATGATCAAGAAAAGGAGATAGGGAAAAACTAAAGAGTCAGTTTGGGTATGGAGGGAAAGGGTTTAGAAATAATGAAAAGAATTAGGAATGAAATAAATAAATGGTGATAAAAGAGAAATTAGAGGGGTAAAAGGAGAGGAGACGAAAATGGGACAAAGATCGGTTACAAGAGAAAAGGGGCAGTTGGGGATATGGACGAAGAAGGGGGTGGATGGAGATAAAGAGAGAAATTTAGGGATGCAGGTAAGAATGTATGGGAAGAAATAAATGGGAGGTATTGTATGAGGGGAAGATGAGGTGTGTGGACAGGGAAGTGGGATGTAAGGAAAATGGAAGAAAGGAGGTAGGTTAAATAATGAGGGAAGAGGTAAAGATGTGAAAGGTATGGATGGATGAAGGGCTGATGTTGTGAGTTGGAAGAGGATAGGACAATATTATCTTCTCCTTGGAGGGAGCAGAGTTATTGTTTATTTTGTGTCTATGTTGTTTTTATTTGTTAAGTTGATTAGTTTGTAGTATTTGAAATGATTTAATTTAGATTTTGAATAGATACAATAGATTTATTATAGTACCGCAGACATTTATTTTTAATGTATGACTAGTTTATAAGTACAAATTAATAAATAAATAAATACATAAATATATAAATAAAACAATAACAAATTTTACACTTAAAAAAATCAACATTTAGTAATATAATAAGTGGCTGAGTGCAGTGTACTTTAATAATTTAAAATTATTACACTTGTTTTTATTACATATAGTAGAATGCGTTATTTTGTTAATTTTGGCTTCAGTTAAGTTAGAAAAAATCTTATAAATTAATATTGGAATTTCGTTTATTAAAACTTACTTATAATGTGACAGTAATTATACAAAAAGGGACCAAAAGGAGAAAATTATTTCAAGCACTTTAAAAAGATAGAGGATACCATGTTTTAGGTTACTTCTTTCTGGGCTACTACTCTGATCCTAGTACACTATTAGTTACTAATTTTCCTGATGCAACAGTACAGTATGTTTCGATCTAGAATTTTGATTGCCCTTTAAGGGACTAATTAGCTAACAACTAAAAAGAGACAATTTTTTGTTATATGTAGCATTTTATATTTATGAAGCCAAAATTCCAATCTGTCTACGAATCAAAAACCGAACAAAAAATTATTAAAAGAATTATTTTTATTCTTGGTGGGCGTATCCGGAAGACGATGATCTTAAATATATATTCATCGATTTGTATTAAAAAATATTTGCATTCATTGCATAGGTGTGCAAATTCCGATGCGTACCCATCATAACCAAAATCCGCCGATTAGAAAATGAATCTTTAAAGTACCTTGTTTTTATATTAGCCATAACCGAAAACCGGCGATCAGAAAACGAACATTAAAGTAGCTTGTATATTTACATTAGCGGAAATCAGTTCATTTCCGGTGAAATGTCGGTAAAAGAATGTTCCAATTTGGAAAGATCGATTTGTTGAGTGTTATTCACTTCGGCTCCTGTTTTAAACCCTTTTTTATTACATGACTATAAAAACTATTCTTTTGGAATACGAGCTTCCATTAGAAACAATGTGTTGAAACATGTTTAGATAATTTAGCTTTTTTGAGCCATATTTGCTGAAGTGCCATATTAGTCGAATTAGCTGAACCCGGAGGTTTTTTTTGTGTTGTCTTTGTTTACTTATTAGGTTTTTTAACTTCAAAAATTTGAAATATGGAGGCGTGAAATATGAAGAAGGCTTGAACCCGTCAGATCTCCCTCTTTGCGTTCGGATTATCTCAAAATTTGTGTGATTGTGGCTTTTAATTTACTTGGATCTTGTAACGTCTTAGGACGTCGTCTGTAGCAAAAAGCACTAAGGTTAATTATTTACATATTTTTAAACTTAAATTAAATAAATTAAATTTATATAGTACGTATGATAAATTTATAAATTACTCATTTAATTTGTTTGTTAGATGCGACACGAAACTATAAAAAAATACTTTTTTGTCTTTCAACTCATGAGAATATAATGAAACTATTTTTGTTACAAAATTTCCTTTAGGCATCAAATAAACGGACACAAAAATTTCCATTTATTCGAACATATTGAGGTTATTCTAAACATCTTGAGCTTATTTTTGAGCTAGCCTTTGAAGTATTATTTTTTATAAGAAAATGATATAATTTTTTTCACATTTTCTTTTTGATATAAAAATATATTTAAATAAATTAATAATGAAACCAAATAAACGGTTACGAACACTTTGATTATTTAACATCGCCAGCAAACTAAAAAAAAATCTTTCAATACCAATCGGAGTAATTAGGTTTGCCTGCATGATGTTTACTATTATCTCCTCCCAAGACCGTCGTATAATAGCCACCATCAGTTAACTGATATGGCCTTGGCTGTTGTGAGTAAGCCAAATCATGAGCTGATTTTCCGGCATCAACTACAGGTGCTCCTAGCGTATTACTTCCATCATCGCCTGAATCGTGCATATTGAAATTACGTTTCCAATATTCATGGCCGGTATGATGATGGTCTTCTTCTTTCTCAGCGTCGTAGTGATGCTGATGTTGTGCATGTTCGTAATAAATTACCTGAAATGATATGGAAATACGCTTAACTTCTACCTACTGAATGATTCTGCAAATTACATAATCTGATGCTGTAACTAGGGCCGGATTTACTTATAGACTGAGGAAGTTCCAGCTTAGGGTCCCGCTATTCTAAGGACCCCAACTAGAAAGAGTTAATACAGTTTTCTTTGAACAGATATTCTTCTCAATATCTTTTGGTATCTTCCTAATAAGTTCGAATCAGGGCCGCGCTGTGCGGGTGTGCAGGATGTGCACCGCACTAAGGCGCCTAAAGATGAAGGACGCCTTTTTGACAATTTTAGAAAACCATTAGTTTTAGGTTACTATTCAAAGACAATTTCCGCGGCCCGCTTGACAAAATATGAAATGAAGTGAGAATAGAACACCTCATTTCCTTTTAGTTTTTTGAGTGATGACTTACTTTTTTTTAGGTTACCCATTTTCATATTTCCATATTTTTAAGAACTTTTGTAGCGACAAAAGCTAGACGTGTTCATATTTAAATACAACGTTTCTTTTTAAATGTATAATAGATATTTTGCCAAAGGCGCCTCGTACCCACAGCGCGGCACTGGTTTGAATAATCAATTTACCATAACTGAGCAAAAGCTAAACAATTATTTTTTAACTGATTATACAGGGTAATGTTTGGAGAATACAGATTCATCAAATTTGTAGACTCTAAGGCATCTACTATTCATGTATTTTATATGTATTAGGTTGAAGTAGTATTTGGCAAATCAATACTCATTTAAAATTGGTGGATGTTCATTATAAATTGTCAAGATACTAGTTCCTAGGTCACCACATAATTCAACATGTTATATATTGTTGTTCGTTGATTCATTCATACCCATTAATAAAGTAACCCTCTTCAATAAAGAAACCCTCTGGTATAATATAATTGACCATTGTACTAGTTTAAAATATTTGTTATCGCAACTATATAAGTGACATACTTATGTGGCTCAAATGTTATTAAATTTCATATGTGTAATAAATATATTTCATTTAGCGATCTTAATAATAATAGGATAAATTATACCTTGCATTTTTGCGTACAAAAGTCCATCTTTAAAAATGGTGTCAATTTTTAGCACGCGACACACAAAAAGTGTTGTTTAAAGGTCATGTATGTTTAAAGGTCTACTTATTAAAAAAAAACGCCTAGTCATTGATAATAGAACATGCAGGAAGTATTTATTTGTATTACAAGAACTGTATCATAGTATTTGTATATATAGACTAATTTTTATAATAAAGACGAGATTTCTAATTTAGATGTCACGCAGTGTGTTTCAATTTAGCACTCTCCTAAAAATCTTACTCCACCAGTACTTAGTAAAACAAACTTGAACTGCTATCATGGAGCCAACAAGATGAATAATGTACTTACAACGCTACACACTTGTTCAATTATAATTACCTGATACGGATTGTACATAAAAACATAATGAACTAGAAATAGATTTCCACATGATTCAAGCAGATGAAAAAGTGTTAAGCCACAAGGAAAGTTTCAGCAATAATGCTTATCTGAAAATATTGAAAAATAATGTGAATTTAAAAGAAGTTAAATTCTATAACGAAATTCGTGAAAGAGATTTTGTATCAACATTGAAGAATTGTCAACATGACGACAAAAGATCGTTAAGCGACATCAAGGAGATGTTGATGATTCATTATCTAGTGAAATTTTGGAAAGTCATAATTAATTTTATCAAGATTTATTTTCAAATTAAGAATCCATTTTAACCCATTTGTTTCTCTATAAGATGATAAGAGAAAAATTTCGAAATCGCATTCTAAATACGGAAACACTTTTAAGAATTTTATTATGCTTGATGATTACCAATTGTTCTGGTGAGAGAAGTTTCTCAAAATTAAAATTAACCAAAAGTTTTTGGGGTTTATCATAAATAGTTTGTTTCACAGCTGTTATCTCTAAATGCAGCTATAAAGGCATTAGGTTTATTAACACTAGGGTGATTCAAATATGTTCAAAAAATATTTTTTTAAGCGACACCCTTTCATATATTTTCATACGTCTAAAAACGTGCACCTTATTTTTCTCAGATTTTTTGGAGAAGTTTTAGGGGTCGCTACCAGATGAGAAAATGTTAAAGCATAGAAGAAAATGTTATAAATCCTGACTTTGACAGTCAGGAGCAAATATTGCTTCTGCTCTTCATTGCTGGTGTGGAGGCGATTATACTATTTCATAAGAGCGACTCCTCTTGCTGCTTTATCATTCTCGACTTCCATTGACTGCACACAATTCTTACACTTGTTGTAATCCGCATCGTCCTTCCATGTTCACATGTTCGACCACATGGTCGGTATCTATCTATATCTATCAATGCCTATAGATTTCTATAACTATCCTCTGTACCTGTACCTGTACCTGTACCTGTACCTGTACCTGTACCTGTACCTGTACCTGTACCTGTACCTGTACCTGTACCTATTTGAGCGGCTATCCAGAGGCGGTGTTGCCAAATATTTCGACGTTCCTATAACTGATGAACAGGGATTTGAATCGAAAATGGCTAAACCGTTTTATATTTGTAAACCATAACCGTAACAAATGAACGTTTTCATCAAAAACAAAATACCGTTATATAATACGGTTACAAAATATCTTTACCGTTTAGTGAAATGCAATATTTATCGATGACGTACAACTATTGTCGTGAGAATATTTTATTCGTCGTTAACCAACAATTTTAGTCGTGAGAATATTTTATTTGTCGTGAATTAAAATTTCTGTCGTGCAAAATACCAATTTTGTCGTGCAGGATACCAATTTGTATACGTGGATGGTATTATATAATATTATAAATAAGCAACATTAATGTTTAACATAATGAAATCTATATTTTAATATTCTGTATAAAAGATTAAAATTTATAAATAAATTATATTATATAAATTTATGCTTAAACAGTGTAATACTTTTTCAAATAAGAATCATTCTTTCTGATATTATTACCACCTTTAATTCTTTGTTTCATGTTGCGATAAACTTCGGAAATGTATATCATGTTAATTATAAATAATGTTGAAAAATTAGTAAAACCCTTAAAATGTAAAACTCAGGATTCTACCTAACTAATTTTAGTATTAATTAGAAATATACTAATAAAAGATTTTTTTTTCTTGTTTACAATTTGTAATCGTACAAAAATTATATTTATTATTCGAATGTTTTTGAATGCATCTCGTATCGTACATTACATGTTAAAAACATACTTCTCGCACTTATTAAGGCATACAGTTAACACGATACGGTTTACCGGTCAGTAAGCTTTCTGGTTTGCAACCCAGAACGCTAAACCTGTAGCCTCGATACAGGAATACTTAATAAGTTTTATCGCAGGATTTTGGTCACTCTTAGAGTCAGTATAGCGAAAGGATCATATTGATGATAATATGATTTCGGAAAAGGAGCTTATGTTAATAGGATTGGCAATCACATCTAGTTAAGACATCATTTAGCTTCAAATCAATCATGTGACTTCGGTCAGACATGCTGCAAAGAGAGGGGACATTGGAAGTGCAGGAATATTCTATGTAGCATTTACTTATTTCAATCGCCATATTGGTTTTTCAAATGACAGCTGTCAAAGTGTCAAACGACGTCATCGCTAGAGGCGGGGCTTAGACGGCCTGTGAACTAAGCAAATTGAACTAAAAAAGTAACTCAAAATCGACCCCGAAGCATTCGCCCATATTATAATATATTCTATCAAAAAAAGATAAGAGAGATATGGTGAATGTAAACTGAATAGTCCGAAACATTCGCCAATATTTAATACATTTTTTTAATGCAGTAATACATCTAATCGTAATGGTGAATGCGCTGGAAATTGGTCGGGAACTCTCAGTGAAACAATATTTAAGAAATTGGCAGTTTAGTATCGACCTAGTCTCTGGGACGCCCATACTCTGGGAAGAATAATTTCCAAATCATGCAAGGCGATAATTGACGTGAGACACGCTCTCATATTGGTCATTTCTAATTCAATTATAAGTTAGACAATTAAACAAACAATGCAGAATATTATATGGAACTGAATGAAGTTATCAGCGTAACTCTTGACCACTACCCACAACACGCATATTCACGGTCGCCCTTGAATGCGAAAGCCAGCAACATCCCCAAGTTTTGGTAGTTTTCCGGAAAGTCGAAAGTTCAGAGATCGCTTTCAGGCCGATGTATCCACTAACTATACAGTTTACTTTCCGAATTGCAAGTCGGAAAACCTGCTTTCCGATAAACTTTATCGTGTATAGCCGCTTTTACATAATAGTATTATAACGTAAAAAAAACTTTTATACCTTATGCGGATGATGACCTTTCTTAACCTCCATATAAAATCTGGCTACGTTGATTGCTAGCGCTGCTAAACAGAGGAGCAAGAACTTGAACTTCAGTTTAAGAGCGATCATGTTTAATACTAGTGTTGTTTTGGCGTAAAGTATTATACCGAGGAGCAATAGTTTTTTTATCAGGCGTCGCTTTTTCTTCTTCTTTTTACCTCTTTCCTCTAATAATGAAAAGAAAAATGCTACATATATGATAAATTAATATTTATTTAGTGCGCACTTATTGAATGTTGATCTAAATCATAGATTGCTAAAATGTGCGCTCACCAGTGAGCGTTGAAAACGTTTAGAGGGAGAGGGGCGGTAGGGGGTTTAGAATATGGTAACCAGGCGTCAATGTAACAATTAGTGCCACGTCCCGCGACATCTTAAGAAAAGTCCCGATTTTTGGAAAGAATGCGCCCAGACATGTTAAATAACTTGTTTTTGATATCATTTAATGAGTTCTTGGCGTTTTAAACATGGGAACGGATGTCCATAAAAAAGGTCATCGGGTTTTTAGTTTACTTACTAAACATGATAGGAATGGATAAGGCTCCTTTTAAAATAAGACCCCGACGTTAATGGTCAACTAGGAATCCAATTTAAACTCTGAATCATAATAGTAACAATAAAATCTTGTCTAGTAGAGTTTTGTCTAATAACATAATTTCTAAATTTCAGAAGTGACGTATAGGAGCTTTAATCTATTTATTTCCTCGAAACTAATATCGAAACTAATATTACAGCCTAATTGTCGAAACTAATTAGGCTGTAATATTTATTACAGCCTAATTAATCTAAACAAATATAATTTAACAAATCAATGTAATAACGATTAATTACCAAATGATGTATATATAAATTGTCAAATAAAATTTTAATCCGCTTAAAATAAAATCTCAAATGGCGCGATTACATAAAATAAATGCCGCTTGCATAGAAAAGCATATTCAAACGTGCCGGCTTTACGCGCGCTTGTCAAAGCGCACCGCCGTATACGCCGTATATGGCGCACCGCCGACAGTTGCTATACCGCAAACTTTGCTCTTAAACATGCATGTGTGCATTACACAGATAGAGAATATCCGCATTTGGATATTTGTTTTGCAAAAGGTATTATTCTTACAATTTTTTATTCCACCCACCATATTTTCAACAAGTCGTTAAGCTACTCACCCTTTTATGGTTTGACTGATTGTTAGTTTTCTTTGATTGGTTATTAGATCTACGAATTTTAGATGAAGGCGTTTCCATGCGATGCTCTTAAGATTGTGGTCGTGTAAAACTAATACCACCACCGCATAGAAGATCACGTTTTCGTATCACCACTCAGGTTGTCGTAGATTTTTCTATTGATATTCTATTGGATTTTTCTATTGGAACAATAGAAAGAAATTTTTCTATTGGTCAAAGTTAAAAACTTCTTAAGATTTTTAGCAGAAATTTCCTTCACGCCACGCTCAACCTGCCGCCGATTCACACATAGTGTCACTGGCAAGCTGACCCTTCAGAAGCAATTTCTCGGTCTCTCCTTATAAAAGGTCCACCCAATCTAGCATTAGGAGATGGAATTTGGGAATTATGCTCTTCGGATGTAATCTGAGAACTTTTTCTCCTTTTTCTCGAAGTCGTAATTAACAATATCTATCTTGCAGTCAGCTAGCGTTTATCGTAGCAGTAAGAATGATTTGTTCAAAAGTAGTGTAAAGTCAAAATTTATTTTATCATTTACATTTTTTTAATCAACTATCAAAATTAAATCTACAACAAATATCTGCGACAAATTATTAATTTACACAACGTACCATATACTTCTGCAGACTCTTTTGCATTTCTTATCTGCATTTTTCTTTTTCTTTTTTCTCACATAAATGTTTATAACTTTTCCTTCTACTAACCGTGTCTTCAACGAGGAGGCCGCCGTGAGAAGAAGAAGGTTACAGCTAAGAGTCATTTTCGAGAAAGAAACAACCCCAAAGAGACCCATTAGGCTACGTTACCCACGGACTCCGTGCCTTGTGTTAGAGGTATCAGAGTCCATTCTAAAACCAAGCCAACCAGATGATTCGCTAGCAGCACCTGGTTCGCCGATCCCTCGAGCAGCACCTGGGGACGGCTATTACAATCCAGGAAAAGGATTGTTCTACCCAGCCACTCGTGAGGACCACCGTCGCCGCCTCTTCAAGTATTACTTCAGCAACATTGAGTAAGAACCAGTGAACACCATCCAATCATTCTCATCACACGCATTTCACATCTTCGATCTTATTGAATGGCTGGGCGACTCCCTCAACACTATCAATAGTCATAACCATCTTTAGAACCGAAGAACAAATAATAACAATAACCAAATTACATCAAGTTCGATACTTTTGATTTTTTTAGTTTTGTAATAAAAGGGAATTTGGTAATGGATCATCCTAAATATCTGTTGAATAATAATTAGTTTCATAATCAATGTCAGTCAATTAAGAATCGCGCTGAGAATCCTTACATGTATTATAAACATCATTTCGTAACTCTGTTATTGCGTTCTACATTTGTTTGCCTACAACCCTATATGTAAGTGTGCAATATAATAACAATTATTTCTCATCACCCCCTGTTTGAGAATTATACTCCTAAAGACCTCAAACTTACATTTTATATTGAAGAAGCGACCAAAACCCTGGTCCTTACAAATGAATTAAAATGATTAAATAATTAATTACGCCTTAATGTGAGTTTGATTAAATAATTAATGTGAGTCTTTATAGCCCAAGAAGTAGATAAATTAGAAATAAGACACTTTTGTCTTCTATAAGTATTTCCGGTTGTATATAGTGATGAAAGTATTTACACCCAAAGACTTTTTTGGACGTAAGAAAATCTAGTCTCTTTCCACGATCTGTTCCTTGGTTATTTTATAACAAAGTTCTTACGAGACATAAGATTAAATCAATAGAATTATATAATCCTTCCTAATAAACAAATGATAGATGTCCAATCCAGTAAACACATTGCTTAGCGCGTATGAGAGTGGGAATATCTAGTCGCCTATCTGACTGCATGAATCAGACAGAGATAGTTGACGATTGTTTCGCCGTGCCGTATATTGAATACGCGACACTGCTATGCCCGTTTAACTGTGTATGACTTATGCATGTGTGTGTACATATGTGGATAAATTGATTTGACCCGCCGCTTACTATTATAATATACTGGCTGGCGCAATTCACTGGTTACGCTATGATATACCGCATTACTGCTACCAAATAGACTCCGCATAGACATTGTGTGTTATTTAGTCACAGATGGTAGGGATAAGACCGAGAGTTACATAGGATTGTGTGTATGGACCGTGTCACGGAAATAAAATGTCGAGTGAATGACCACACACAAACCCGTGCCGCAAAGTAAAACTTGTACGAGGCTCACGTATATAAAAGCGAGATTTTTAAGCATGTAAAATCAGTTCCTTTGCGAACTGGAAGACAGCAGCAGCAGCAGCAGCAGAGCGACTAACCAAGGCAGCTAAAGCCGTGTCAAGCCAGCCATGCCGGAACGCCGTACAGAGCGACAGGCAGCAACAGTCACCGGAATAATAATATAATTGGTGAGCGATCTTGTATACCATGTGTTGATTGATCGAATTGCACGTGTTTTCAATAGCCGGATCCCTCCTTCTACCATCCCGCCATTCTATATCCTTTGCACAACCGCACGTAATACTAACGTACGTACACCGGATTAGTATTGGGTGTTCAGGTAACAATAGCACTTACGTTCACGAAGGTGTTATTATAATTGATAGTGGTCTCCTTTTCTATTCCATCCACTAGAGTACAGCTAACGCTAACATACTTTCACGGGCTTAGTTTTAGTTGTTCTGGTAACTGTAACACCTAAATTCACGAGAGTGTTATTGTGGCCAATAGTGATTTCCTTATTGGTTGCATCCGCTATAGAGTACATCTAAAGCTAACGTACGTTCACGGGGTTAGGTTTGGATACTCTTGTGACAGTAGCACTTATATTAACGATGGTGTTATTGTAGCTGATAGAGATTGCCTAAGAAGCCTGCCTTGTCCATTGTGCATATCCTACATTAAGATTTCGCCCCGCCCCTCCCCGTTGTTTCAGTATCTGTTATATTTGCACATTTCCCGCATTTGTTTGAATATTTTATCACCGCAATTTTTAAAATGCACCGCTTTACTGTTTTGTTTATTTAATCTCCATTGATATGTCATTGCTTTAATTTGCTTTTTATATATTGACATTTAGTTGTACATTAATATTTTCTTTCTTTGTTTATATTTGTCTAGAAGAATAATAGACGGGTTTGTTAAAACGTTTATGCTGTTTCACTCATTAGTGGATAAGTTTATTACAGCTGCCCAGCAAGAACGAAAATCTCTGGTTTACTCACCAGACTAACAGCTACCCATGACCTCAGTAAGTCAATGAGGACCGGCGAGACAACATCAGTTCCAGCGTGCAGTATCGCGTTAAACTGACGTGGCGCCCGAGCATCACATTTCTGGAGGATGGAAAGATTTTAAAGTATTAAGATATTTGTTTGCACCATTCTGTGACAAGTCGCTAAGCCTCCTTATTGTAGCGTCGCGAGTGGGAGCTCGTCACAATTTATTTATGCATTCTTACTGGTAATGAAAAATAACTGCACAATCATACAAATACGAGATTTAAAAATCCGATGCAGTTAAATACCACGAAATACTATGTTGGGATATCAGGAGAAGAAAGGTAAAACAGGGAGAAATTCGGGATAAGGGGGACGTATGGATATTCCACTTAAACATAATCAGAAACAAGTTTGATAAATAAAAGCACAGGAGTGGGAGGTCTGTTTTTAATAGATCGTGTAACCATCGATTAAAAAACAAAAACTAAATCTGAATAAATATTTAATAATATTTATTTTATAAATAAAATAAACAACCAATTTAAGAATCGATTCTAAATATTTTGCTTTTAATTTTGGAAAAGCGGAAAACATGTTTTTATAGTCTAATTTTATAACTTATATACACAAACGTAATTTACACTAACAGCCTCCTAAATTTATACAGCCTTTTAAATAGTTTTTTATTAAAGAAAATTACAAAATGTAACTAGAACTTCTACAAAGACTATTCTATTTTGAGCAGTTCAATAATCTCTAACTTAAATTATCGTGGTTTTGTGTTATTGACTCATTATTCTTATATATCATGCTAAGGGATACGATAATTGTTACATTAAATATAAAAATTCCGGAAAATAGAGGATCGGAAATGAATTTGGATTTTAACGTTTATCCTAAATATTTAAAAGTCTACATACATGTAATCTGTAAGCCCTCACAATTATTTTGCAATTGCCAGACGAGACGGAGTGCAATTGCCAGAAAGTTAGTTTAGCCCTTTAGAAACATAGATCAGTTACGAGACGAAAAAACGAGGTATAAAATGTTCGCATACTGCAATTGCGAGACAATGATACCATTATGGTACATTTATGAACCATAATGGTACGTGTCCACTTGAGAGAAAATTTGAACCAAAATCTTTAGATTAGGTATTCTCGATAGCTACTCTCCACTGTGTTTTCACTCGAGAATATTTTTACTATCTGAGAGCTCTCGACGAGGTTTCTCTGAGTCATTGCTCTCAGACCCGTGTCCACTGTTGACTGTAGAGAGTTTAGTTGAGTGTTTTAAAATCCTATGTACCGCCAGCTCGCTTCGTTCATTTATGTTTTCTCCAATGGATGTGAACGAAGTTAAAATCCCCGGGTTCGATCTCCGGGGCGGTGATTTTTTCGTGACACAGATGTTAATTTTCAAGAAATCATCAATTACACACCGAGTGACCTTAACACTCACGAAAACACATATAATTAAAAATTAATTCTTTCGATCCGCTCTTGCCAATAAATAATTAAATGGATAATGGTATATCTTACATGTGTGTATTTAGATGCTACGACATGTTGCATTGCTCTATTGCTGTACTGTTAATTACTTACTTTCAATTAGAACTATTAAATTCGCGTACCACTAACTCTGTGCGTAGCAAATTTTGAATAATCTATGCAAGCTCCCGAAATGTCTCTTTATAGCTTATCCAAGAATGCCGGCCTTAACGAGGCCGTGAACTTGTCCCTATTAGAATGGAATGCAGTCGCTTCTTGTTGGACGCCTGCTTTCGGATTTTTAGGAATAATACGTTTTTCTCGAATGTAATAGAACGTTAATACAATTTCAATTTATTAGAATATAATCTGTAGACTAAGTTAACCTGCTTGCATCCAGATTATTTTTGATTCAACACATAACTTTTTTGGTACGTGGCACTATTATTCTACATTAATAATAGTTGTTTACAAGCAGTTGATTTCTGTTGCTTCTAAATATTCATGCACTTCATCTATTTTTTGAGAACGTGGCGGCAATGTTGCTAGATGGTTACTGTATATATTTTGTCTTGACCCGATTTATATCATATCACGTTAAATCTAATTTATCTTCATCCACGGCCAGCTTGCATGTGTATAAACATGCGTAAATAAACGACCTACCTGTAAGTAGAATATTTCTACGGTTAATTATGCAAATTTTATACTGCGCTGATAAGAGTATCAGGAATATGTAAGTTTGCCACGCGGTCAATTTTCTTAGCAGGGAACCTATGTATGTTCAACACGTGGGTCTATGTAAGTTTGACATGCGACCAGAAACCACTTTTCCACAAAAAAAAACAGCATCCACGGAACAAGGTGTATTTATCTAAGCAATAAAAACCACATATAGAAGCATCAAGTTTCAGGTAGATTATGTATATACAGATTTTTCTCAGAGACGTTTGCTATCCTTCATGAAGAGGTATTGTTAAAAACAAGTTTTATAGAGTTTCATCAAACCTTCCTTACAATTTTTACAAGTGGTCAAAGACAATCATGTTGATAATAATGTGAATAATAATGACAATAATGCGTCGTTCCCTCCTCCACCAATCAGTTCGTCGACCAACTCGTCAAACAATAAAGTAACCGATGTTTCAATATCTGTTTATAATCTTGATTTCTACTTAAACGACTTGAACTTG
>WYDF02291813.1:0-16215 GCA_009867245.2 Adranes taylori | reverse complement strand
ATGGATGATCTAAGGGACATCACGATTTATTCACTTGAAAGAATGTAACTCGTAGTTTTTTACGTGAATAAGTTTGTCAGAGAGAGCTAATTGAAGAAATAAGTTTAGAATAGACTTTTTAATAAGGAGAAGAGTGATGCAGAGATGAGACAAACTTGTGTCAGACTCAGTCCGAAATAAGTCGGCAAAACCCGAGATGGGGGTATAAAAGGCGGGCGCTCGTAATTACTCAATTACGAATTACTTAATAATTACTCATAATTACTCAATAGTATATAATTACATAATTTTTCCTCATTCGTTTTTATTGTGAAAATTATGGGTGTAGTACAAATGTGAGTAGTAATTTTATTTATTATAAAACATCTTGATTGAAAAATTCAAACACCTTAACTTCCTTTGATTGTACTCTGAATAAATAAATTATAATTAATGTAACAAATTATCATCTACTAGAAAGTTATTATCGATCTTATTGAAACATCTTAAGTTAATTACTATCGTCACAACAACAGAAGGGAATGGGAGGGGTTGACATTCACGTTTCTCTTCCTTCTATACTTGCGTTTTTTAAGTTCTTTCACTGTGTATCATAAGATGACCCGTAAGAAGAAACAAAATTATTCTGACATGAAGATAAATATTGCGCATCAGTTTCTGGAGTCAGCTGCCTTAATCCAGCGCCACCTCTATCAGATTGCAGGTAAAAACATGCCTACACTTTCTAATACATATTCCGTCCAGATAAAAAAGAACGAAGTCACAAAACGGTGTGCTGCGTGCTACAGAAGGATTGTAACGCCAAAAGATATTAGACGTATTCACTTCTTGGGATTCTATTGTTGAAATCTTTAAATATTTTAAGTAGATGATCTAAGGGAAACAGATTCACTTTATCTGAAATATATATGGATAATAATTTCATACCACTTTGTAAAGAAAAAAACTTGCCGCAATGAAAAGAAATTAGAAGCAAAGAGGAAAAGAAAATAGTCTTTTTTACGCAAATGAGTTTAGTGCTCCAGTAGTTAGAGGAAGATAATGGAAAAATAATTTAAGTAATAGACATTTTAATAAGGAAATGTGAGATGCAACAAACTACTATCGTAACTTAGGACGAAAGGTGGCGCGGCGGTCGACCGACGTATATAGAAGGTGCAATTCACCCGACAAGATATTCAGAAGTTTTTAGTCTTAAGTTGGTCACGCGCATCTTTTACTTTTATTGTCGTCCATTTTTCTGAAAATTATGGCTGATGTACAGATGTGAGTAGTCAAATATTTTATTATAAATCTTGATTCGGATATTTAAACCTCCTTTAGCTATGATTTCATTCTAAAGGAGTACATAATTATATTCAACGTAACTAAATATCATTTAATAACAGGCTAACTAATATGAATCTAATTTAAATGTTGTAACATTCTAGACATCTGTATTTTCAATTCCTTCACTGAATAATAAGAAGAACTGACTGTTAAGAAGAAAACAAATTATTCTGACATGAGGATAAATATTGATCATCATCTGCTGGAGTCTGTACAGTTTCCAGAGTAATCGGTTCGAAGACGACCTTCATCCAGCGCCACGCCACGTCTATCAGATTGCAGGCAAAAACATGACCCCACTGTCCTATGCATACTCCGTCCACACAAAAAAGGAAAAATCACAAAACGGTGTGCTGTGTGCTACAGTAGGGTTGTATCACCGAAAGATATTAGAAGTATACATTTCTTGGGATTCTATTGTAGAAATCTTTATAAATGATGGGAAATAAGGATTCGTTATAAGTTTTGTGCTCCAGTAGTTAGAGGGACATAATGGAAAACTTATTTAAGTAATAGACTTTTTAATAAGGAAAGGTGAGATGCAACAAACTTCTATCGTAACTGAGTAAGAAATGTGGCGTGGCGGTCGGCCGAATTATATAAAAGGCGCAATACGTTTATTATCGTTCATTTTTTTTTTAATTATGGTTGATGTACAGATGTGTGTAGTACAATATTTTATTATAAAAAATGATTAAGAAACTGTGTGGCAGTGCAAACAATGTGGAGTTATTCTTCATTTAGAAGCATGTTTTGAGATGTACCAATACACAACGATCATAGGAGGGTACCAGTACTGGTGTGTTCATATACTCAATATTAGTCATGCAAATTTTCACGAAAAAATATTTATTGGTTGCTTGTATATAATTTTTGTGCTACTATGATCTTGATCGTACTATTAGGGCATTTAAATGTGATTTCTCAGTCAGCTGCGTGGGTATTTAAAGATGACATCATTGGGTTAATGGTGTGTCAGTAAATGTGGTCCAACAATGTGCTATTAAAAACTAGCAATAATTAATTTGAATACTAAATATTTTTTATAAGTATTCTAATGGCTCTAATAGTTTATGGGAAGTGTATTATTAACTTTTGCCTTGGTGATATTAATTGGATTTCGTTCAATTAATACCTTTTCTATGAGATCAATTGTATCTTGTAAATCCATACCAAAATCGATAAAAGTCCAAGGCACCCCTTCACGTTCATATTCCTCTTGTTCCAATATGAACATATGATGATTGAAAAACTGTTGCATTTTTTCATTCGAATAGTTTATGCACAATTGATTGAAATCATTGTACTGAAAGCATTGATTGTACTGCACATCACATGTATTGTTAGTCAAATGCGGACAAAGCAAAAATACATATATATTATACATTAAATATTTAATAAAATAAATGATTTTTGTTTATTTGAATTTTAGCAACAGATTGTGCTTTATAAAATCATCTTCAGGTAAACTATATATGTACAAAAAATAGAATTTCAACTATTGCGTGCTGTTAAACAATTACAAATTGTAGTTTCAATTCTTATTTGTAATGGCTGAAGATGGTCCTATCTTGTTGCAAAAACCAAATAAATATGAAAGTGTAGAATTTGTTTTATTTAGCGCAATATGCGAATGTAACAGGATTAAAAATGTGTTATGAAATATCAGAGTGTATAGGTGTTTATTTATTACGTTTGCATAATGTGTCAAACGATAGTACAATTAACACTATTTAATTAAGTAATTATACCTGTACTATTTCTTAAGAACAGTATAGGATCTTCTTCACATACAAATTATGAACCAATTAATAACTATAAATTATATATTGTAACGCCCAAAGATATTAGACGTATTCACTTTTTGGGATTCTATTGTAGAGAAGTTTAAATATTTTACATAAATAATATAAGAGAAATTGCGATTCATTCTATCTGAAAGAATATATAACTCTCATAAGAAGGTATCATTTGTAGTTAGTATGCAGGTGTCACGTGTGAACGAGAGGAAACAACTCGCCGCGACAAAAAGAAATTAGTAGCAAAGGAGAAAGAAAACAGACCTTTATAAGCAAATAAGTTTTGTGCTCCAATAATTAAAGACAGATAATAGAAAATATAATTGGAGTGATATGTTTTTTAATAAGCAGAAGTGAGATACAACAAACTCCTGCTTGAAGTTTAGGACAAAAGGTGGCATGGCGCGGTAGTCGACGGAATATGTAAAAGCGAAACTTCAATAGATGAGAGATTCAGAATTTTATTAGAAGTGGATAAATTGAGTCTAGAAGTTTATCTTAAAGTACGCGTATTTTTCTTGTTCATTCTTCTTTCTGCCAATTATGTCTGATGTACAAATGTGAGTAGTCAAATATTTTGTCTTATAAGTCTATAGTCATTTGGAGTAACTATAAATTAAACTTTTGGTGTCTTAGAGAATTGATCTTTTTTGTTTTTTGATTTACCATTGTGAATACCATTTTTTAATTGGTTATATTGTTTTTTCAAATGAATAGATGAACGAGCTGGATCTCATTGCTCGTAGTATATTAAAACATTTAACTGTAAATATGTTGAATTTAACTGTAACATAAACTCACTAATTATACTGTCCACGGATACTCTCGCCGTAATATGAAATCATATTTTCGACATCAAGCTCAAAAAGAAAGTACTAGCACCATTCAAGTGCTGCACACGAGGCTCTAAAACTTCTGGACGGAAAGGACATAAACATCTGGACTTTTAGTAGAGAACTTAAGATTGAACTTAAGTAGAGAACTTAAGAGCAATTACTGAAGACGAGGATAATCCCAGATGTACCCGATCTGATGTATATATGCAGTGCTGGACTGGCCCAGCGAGCTACCGGGAGTTTCCGAGTGGTCTGTTTGCTAAATTTTGAAAATTGCCCCTAGCCTGAAGCAAAAACTGGAGTCCTGTCCCCACCCATTCTAAATTTCCCTGTAGGAAATTTGATCCCAGTCAAGCGCTGTATAGATGGCAGTTGTCTTTTTCGATAAGAATGATTACGGTAGAAAGTATAATTCTTATAAAGCTTAAATTTGATGTTTGGCGACTATTGAGTTTGAGTTCTGAGCGGTGAATAAAAGTGTAAATATAAGTAGAAGCGAACTGCATAAAAATAATTCAACTACCCACCGCGCAAGCTGCTTACATACTGGAAAATTTATATCATCGCGGCAAGAGTTAGGCAGCACTCAAGTTTAAGCGGATAGACGCTTTCTAGCCATCCAACATCGTCTGAGCGTCGCTGAGCAGTTGTTCGGCGGATCCTCGACTGGTTGTCAGCGTTAACATTGAAATCGTAGTAGCACTATGCGTGCGTATGGTGTAGACATATGCTGTTGGTCTTTTAAACTTTTACAAAAAATAGAAACTTTTGGAATGGCATTGTATATTGCTACTCTAACTAGGGTTACCACATACGTTCTAATTTATTACTTTTAATAGTTGGTTAAAGTTATCGTAACAATTCATAGCTTTGACAATGACCAGCTGTTTAGACGAAAGACAACTGAATGAGAACGGGAATATGACAGCAAACAACATATCACATATATCTTATTTTAATGGATTTGGTGAATAAGAAATGGTGAATAAAATCCACAAATTGGATGACCATCCACTGAAAGTGCGTGAGCTATGGTAGGCATTTCAAAACGTACTGTACATTGGAGACTGACTGAAAATTTGGACATGAGTGCGCAATATGGTACCAGGATTAGTCACAATGGAACAAAAACAGCGGCGTGAGAATGTTTCAATCGAGTGTTTGGTGAAGATTCACAGCAATAATGCCGAGTTTTGGGTCAATTCATACCATGGATGAACCTCACTTCACAGCTGAGATGAAGTAATAGCCCAAACAATGGACTTAAAGGGGAGAATCGGTTCCAAAGGAGGCAACTTCGGATGAAGACGGTTCCATATTCAAGCGTCAATTCTTTAGGATGTGCAAGGGATAATTGTCAATGTTTATCTTCAGAAAGGAAAGATTATTTCCAGCCCAGCGAATTATTTTCTGCTGTCCATGTTGAAAGAGTGGCTCTTTGGTAAAGAATTTGCCAACAACGAAGAGGTGGAGTCTGCGGTTGATGGCTATTTTGAGGAGCTCGATGATTCTCAATATAAACAAGGTATAGAGGCTATTGAAGATCGCTGGGAGCTGAGAAGTATATCGAGTTAATAAGAGACTATATGGAGAAATAAAGATATATTTTTCCAAATGTTTTGTGTTTTTTTTGTTAGGTCGAGTACTTCTGGGACTACCCTGGTGTACGGACCCTATAAAAGTAATAAAAAAAATAATAAACAATTTGAATTGCTAATATGTTAAGAATTCCTACACCGTTCTTGTCAATTTGCACAAATATTGTATACTCACGTACATATTATTATGCCTATTGTAAAAAATATTAGTTAGCACATAAAACATTTAAACTTAATACATTAAAAAGATAGCATTAAGAAGAATTTGCCGGATATCTCCGAGAAAGAAAAGTCGAATTGTTGACCCGCTAATAAAATCAAAGAAGCTGCTCAGATTAGCCTCCACACGCCCGAAGCAAATGTTTGAAAAGCCTTTAGGTTTTCCTTTCCTTTCCCATACGCGTTTTTGGTTTCGCTACATTACCTTCTCAATAAGTTCGATACACGCCAATAAATCCATTCCAAAATCAATAAATGCCCATTCAATGCCTTCACGTTGGTATTCCTCTTGTTCGAGAACGAACATATGATGGTTAAAGAACTGTTGCAACTTCTCGTTGGTGAAGTTGATACAAAGCTGTTCAAAGCCGTTGAACTGTTTTTTTGTTTTACCAAAAATATCAACAAGCACATCAACACCGTTCATCATTGTCACGGAATGGAGCGGTGTGTTCAAAACAACATTTACGATGGATCAAAGGGGAAAAACAAAAAAATACATTTAATTGTTAGACGTACAACGATTGCACAGTTAATAATGAATATGTACAAATTAAGGTAATGTGTCAACACTAATAGAGTTAGTGTTGATTTTAGGATGCAACAAACATAAAAATGTTTTTTTTAATATATAGACATTCACAATATACCGCATATGAATAAAATACGGTCGCCATATTCGATACATTACACTTAAATATTTTATTTAGAGTCTTAAGTCGTTTATATTGGCTCACCGATTTATATTTGTGAGGTTACACATAAACATAAATCACACATACATAAATATGTACATAACATGACGTTCTACATAAATTTAACAAATGTATATGTACAAATATCTTATACATTAAACACATAACACTAAACATGACAGTTTATATTTAGAAAACTTATAGGTTAACAACAGTAGATATATACCTATACATGAATAAATAAATTATAGGTTAATTAATAAATAACATAAAACATCATATCATACATTATTGTCAAAATAAAGACCCGAAAATTTAATACAATTTCATTGCCACTCGTTTAATGCGCCGACTGTCGGCGAATAACACTAAGATAAACATCGGTGACAAAATTATTCACCTCGATTTTTAGTAGCTATTTAGTAAAAGAACGAATATCTTCCTTGAACCGACATTCTACGAGAATTGGGGCTAGATGTACAGAATATTATGAATACATCGGTTGGTATATAAATATCATAATTTAGTTATAAGCTATTTATGCAAGTTATATATATTTAAAAGTTTTGATCTACCCTGTATAACGTTAAAAGTGTAAGTAAACTATAAAAGCACTAAGAATAAATGATGATGTAGCACACATTTGAGACAATTACGAGATATCTAGATGAAATACAATGGAATGAGAACGGGAATATAACAGCAAACAACATGTCACATATATCTTATTTTAATGGATATTATTTATGTTAATAACATTTAATGGATAGAATCAATAGAATATTTAATGAAGTGCATATAATTTATTACATAATGGACATCGCATTTTAAAAATTTATTTAAATTAGTACAATCAGTCAATTTTTCTCTGATTGTAGAAGAACTGACATTTTCAGAAGTTGTATAATTCAATCGTATTCTTTTGACTTTACACGTTACATACTCTTTATTATCTTATGCCGAGATCACTTTATAAACATAGTTCTTGGGTCCACCACTAACAAATTCTGTAATATAACTTCCAGGAGCATTTGCTTCTAGTTCAGCAGTCCAATGCACTAGTTGGTAGATCATATTCACCTTCTCGTTGTTGTATGTACAACTGAATCGGTACTGAATAGGTATCATAATAAAATACTAGATCTCCAAGTTATTCCAGATACCAATAAAGTTTAAGTGGAGCCTGAGTAGTCACATACGAAGCAATGCAAACATGAACAGTGGAAAGAACTTCAAAAGTTTCCTCGGTAAATTCCTAGTTGGCTACTAGTGTTGTATCATTACTCGTTGATAGATTTCTTGCGGTTGATTTATAATAGCTACTTTTGGTTGATTTTCTCTCTGTTCGAATATGCCCCAGAACGGATTCAGAATATTCCAAGTCAACTTTCTCGGTACTTTTGAAATCTTCAATGTATTGTTGACGTGATGTATCGGATGTGCAACTACTCGACCAGCCAGATACTTGTTGTTTGACTTTCATAAATTTATTCATCATTTCAGTAAATAATCCATCCTCTTTATCATATTGTCGATCATTATATTTCCAGATCTCATATATTTACAGTACTTTATATCGTAGCGACACTGATTTATTAACTTCGTCGATTACCTATGTAGAAATTAACGTTCGTTCCTCGTCGTTATGATTGCAATTTAATTTCTCACTTCTTTACCGCAAGTTCGACAAAGCTCGAACATTAGCTTATCGTTCATCTTGACTTGTAATAGAGGATGATATAATCCATTTGTTGGAACAATTTTGGCTTTTCTTAGTCCATTTGTTTGTTGTAAATCAAGATCTAGACATTTATTTCCTACTAGTGCATGAGGATGTCCAATTGGAAATTTGCCAGTGTTACATACCCAAAGATATAATGAACAAATATCTATGCATTCAATTTTCTCTCTAGGTTTCACCAAGTTTTCGTATTACCAGATCGAAAACATAAAAATGGATGACATTATAAAGTTTGTGCGAGCGCTGGATCATTTAAAAGTATTTTTGTAAAACTACATTACCAGCGCTCAATTACTTCATAACCAAGATTCCGGAGTAGTATTGTTTTCGCTTGCGAACTCAAATAACGAATCAAACGTATCAAGATTATCTTTATAAATTGGTTTGTCTCGGTTCACGTTGAAAGATTGAATGCATTCATGATAAAAACAACGCATAAAATGAAATACTTGAATCGTTTCTTCAAAATAACCATCAATGCGTATTATGGCTAGTTTTATTTCCTTTCGTTTCGCTGCATGATGGATTGTTATATTTCTATTATTTTCTGTTATATTTCTATTATAAAGGAGCCATTTAATTGCAGCTCTTGATTCATTATCGCGCCATTATATCCATTTCTTGCTATTATAATTACAGTATTTGACTTTAAGTAATTTCGTTTAACTACTTTATTACACGCAGAAGCAATTGCCCATGCTTCTGTAAAAGTACAAACATTACACCCATTCAGAAACATTTCTCTAAACTTGAAACATGTCGTTATTAATATATGTTTACGTCGCTCGTTCAGTATTCGACAATTTCGGTTTTCATATTAAATTCGTCATTTCTATGTTGTACATGGAATTCTAAATTTTTCTTCTATATTATATGCTCATACTATCGCATTACATCTATCAAAATCTTATGTAAATTAATATATAGTTTGACCATGCGTCAGCTTTTAACAATATTCGTCGCCATTCCCTTGATAACACAATTTTATACCAAGGCTCTAATCACATCTTGATTACCAGAAACAATTATTTATGAAAAACGTTCAATACCAGTAATACTAGTTTTATGTGAATATCAACTGGTACAATAATTATATTTGATCCTATTTCTCAGGTATGACAATATTTAACAACTACTTTCTAGAAGTTATCTCTAGCGAGATAGATATTGACGTAGCAAACCCTCAAGAACAATAAATTTAAAGAAGTATCTCATAATAGAAAGTTTTATATTTTCGAATCTTTATTCTAAACATAGTGTATGATACGCTTCATTTTAAGGACACAGTGGCAAACAATAAGAAAAATATTCTTTCTGACCTTCAGTTCGCTGTGGAACGACATCTGTTGACCTTTCCAAATAATTCTCAGTATTGTACAATACAGTATACATATAACTCAAATGGAAAGCATGGAAAGTCCATATTGTATTAATTATTATAAGAAATTACGTGTATTCTACAGTTTAGTAAACACATCACTTTCTATGCTTACACTAATTTTATTGTGTGTGTTATTATTTGAAACACATGAAAATTTTACTTTATTGTGTCTTCACATGGATAATTAGTTTATCAATTTTAATTACAAATTCTAGGTTTGTTTTATATGACCCCCTAAATTTGTTCCTCTTGTGTGACAGAAAATAAATATATAAGAATATATATGTATATATATATATATATATATATATATATATATGCGCTAAAAAGTTTCCTATTATAGACTGGCTCATCTATAATTAAACACAAAGAGGACCAAATTGTTCCTTTCTGAGGAACTTTCTAAGGAAGCGAATCCATAGAAACCTCGTTGATATGTGTAGATATTATTTCACTCTAAAGCATTTTTTATTCATGAATCTTTAATCATAGTACATTAGAAAATCTTCTATTACAGAGTATTCCAGGAGTTTCAATATAAAAAATACACACAATAACGTTTGCAATACATGAAAAAGAAAACTTAACGAACACTTGAACGAACAAATACAACAATATCCTTCCATTTCGTTTCGCCGATGTACCTTTTCGATCAGATCGATACAGGCCAACAAGTCCATACCGAAATCGATAAATGCCCAGACGATACCTTCTTTTGCATATTCTTCTTGCTCGAGCACGAACATATGATGATTAAAGAATTGCTGTAACTTTTCGTTGGTGAAATTGATGCAGAGTTGCTCGAAACCGTTATACTACATATGTATATATTGGATGACAAATAAAAGAAGTCAAAAATATAATTAATTAGTACAGGAACAAATGATATTTGAAGAATAAACAAATTATATAATTTTTAGCTGTATAAAGGTAAATAAATATCGGTACGCGAGTGGCTTGGCCGCATACAGTGATTGCAAACAGAATGAAGCTCGTGAAAGAGATGACAAGTATCAGTGATCTAAGTGCCACAATATTTTACTCGCGGCTAAAGAATAAAATCCTATTGAAAAATTTTCAGTGGACGCATTACAGTACTATCAAAAATAAATACTAAGAATGCGCTAAGAACACGCTAAGAAGGCACAGAAGCGAGTAGATGGACTAGAGCTATGAATTGATCTTTGATGTTGATCAGTAAGACTTTAGGGAGCAAAGAGATATGGTTTAAATAGTTGGAGCACGTGGTTCAGCAGGATAAAAGTCGATGACATAGAAAGCACTAGGAATGCATGTACGAGATATGATCAAATAATACGCGTAACTATCATTCTTCTCAAATAATATAGTTCTCCATGTTAATATTGTCCCATTGTACATAATACAATGCTTTAGCGAGTCTTTGATCTCATATCGGTAAACATCGTCCGTTCATGTAGCAATTTGGTTTCTGACAGTTTGGTATCTTGTGCAATATCCGCAAGCCGGAGAATCAATTGTTCAAAACATCATTTTCATTCTCACAATCCATTATTTTCTGATTTGCTATCGCTACTTGGCATTGTTTTCATTTTGCAGTACAGAATATCAGCCAATCTGGCGCACTGATTATAAAAGTTCTTCGAATATCCATCGTGTAGATACAATTTCCTCCTTCTTTTTCGATCTCGTGATTAACGCGTAGACCTGGCTCCGATATAAAAACAGTATCTGGATGCGAATTTGGTAAACATAGAGAGTCTCTTTTCGTTACTGTCTTTAATTTATTCAATGAACACTTGCAATCTTCATTCACGTGTGCTCTTATTGCTTGGTCAGTATATTTATACTTCAAATATACGTGTTTTAAACCAACATTGGTCATCTACACCATTTGGTTTTATGAAGATGGTGCAATTGACGGTTGACACGCCGGGCACTACACTAAATGTCATTGTACGAGCGAGATTATTATTGGCTTGGTTGTTTAATTAGAAACACGTCAACTCTAAACCGTTTCGCGGAGAAAAACAAAAACAAAACAAAAATCAAGCGCGATCAAGGTGCCTATGTCCACTTGTCGTTTGGCCGAATACTCTCGTACGGACCGCACAAGTATGTATGTATATGAATTAAAAGCTTGTTTAATACACAGCCGTAGGTAGAATATCTCTATAGACGATTACAATAATAGTATATTGAATTTACTACGGTAGCTTAGGTAGCTACAGGTAGCATCTCTGTTAGCTGATGTCAATCATAGATGTCAGTACCTTATGGACCTATAATGTACATACTACACGGACCGCTGCCGAAATGTTGCTGAAAAACTCTTAGCTCCAACAGGATTTATGCTTATTTTCCATTAAGAATCAATGCCATTTCTATAGGAAATAGAAATTGGTTCTATAGGAAATACACATTTTCTCATTTAAATACATGTAATTCGAAGCGCAAACGCGCTTCCTCCATTAAAATCCTTATTCTGCATGCAACATTCGTTTTTCTTGGTGGGTCATACAAAAAGCTATAAATAAAGTCTCCAGCAGCTATTTTAGGTGTATTTGTGTAACAATATGTCTTAAGACTTTTTCTAGTAATGTGTTTTGGTGAGCTGTAGACTGTATTAAAGTTTATGTCCCAGTGGATGTACATATAACTATTCCTGTTGTCTCAAAGCGTTCGAAGGCTGCGTGCGTATGCCTGTGTGCGGATGTTGTTTCTTACAAGGATGTCTGTACGACCCCCTCTGTTGATTTGCTTGTTTGTGTTGTATATTATGAGATTTTGCATATTGAATATGATGTTTGGTTTGAGATGTGACTCGTTTATTAGTGCAATGTCTATGTTGCGTCCATTGAGAAATATCTCGAGTTTTATTGTTCTGTTTTGAACGCCATGGAACGTCAATAACTTGTCTTTGGTACTTATTGTGTACGAACTCCAGAGTTTATTTTGTGGATGGTTTGAGTCTAGGACTGTAGGATAGAGTTTTCCCAGTATAGCAGAAATCTCATCATTTGTTTTAGGAAGTTGAAGAATTGACTATGGTTTGTTAATATGATTTGGTTGTTTTTTGTTGTTTTGGTTGGTTTGTGTTGTTTGTTTGCTTTGTGTTGTTTGATTGTTTTGTTTATTTTCTGTGATGTGGCTGTAGAATATTTGGTTTTGTGTCGTGTTTTGTTGTTGTGATTCCACAATCATAACATGCAGGAGTTGTGTCGCCACAAATTCGAACTTTTTCTTCGGATTGCTTCACGCAATCGGCGTAGAACCTCTAAGTAATACTCTTTCTTGGCCGTACGACGTGGTGGCAAGAACTAATGGTAGATTATGACATTAAGAAAACTGGGCCTTAGTTTTGAAGTCATATCCATACACTCATGTTTCGTCACTAGTGCTGATTTATTTCAACAATTCTGGATTGTCGTTGAATTCATTAAGCAGTGTCAATTTTGTTACTGATTTTAATCTAAATTCAACAATTTGGGAACAAATGTTACTGCCACTTTTCTCATATCCAAAACATTTGTAATAATAGCTTGAAATGCCGACATCTTCAGCAACTGCTTTGAGTTATCTATAACTATTTTCTCCGCCTTCCCGATGCTATTATTAGTTATTGATGTGTTAGGACGCCAAGGACGCTCGTTATCCATAACATCTTCGCGGCCTTCTTGGAAACGCTTGTATCACTTATAAATGCAGTTAGACTTCTACAACACGCGCGATTTAAACATTCCGCATATTACTCATGATGCTGTAATCTGCTAATTCTGTCCTGGAACATTTTACCCTGATGAAGTTAGTGAACTTCTGAAGAAGTGGATTGAACACTTTATTGACCGTGTAACTGATTGGATTTTGATTTATATATCAACCTTCTATATTCGTCAACCTTACGTATAGCCGAGCACATACGGAGAATTTTTCAAACTCAAGATGAAAAATAATATTTAATGGGGTTCAGAATGTGACTACTAGAACAATGCAAATGTTATATTGAAGGACTGTGGCGTTCTTACGAAATGAAGATTTTTTTATTGTTGGACTATTTTCAGACAATCCTTCTAATAAATGAATACAAAATTATACTATATTAATTCAATCTTATGCTAATTTATAACTTAGTACGACGAGTAAATTTAAATTTAACATTTGTTCTTCTGAAATTGTGTTTTAAAGCATATTATTTTTTAACTTACTAGAATATTAAAATATACACTTGTAATATCGACTTTTAACAGATATATGATTTAAATGCTATATTTTCGATAATATTAAAAAATTAAATATATAGCATAATTGTAATATAACGAAAAACAATCTGTCTATTTTAGTTATAAACAGAACAATTTTTGTAATAAATTTCTTATATAATACAAGAAAATATGCATCACAAAAACATTATATAGTACAAAGATAAAAAAATATAAATTGCAAAATTATGATACTTGAGATATAAAAATATTCTTTAAATAGTTCTGTTAGAAGTGGTTCAGAATTTGTATAACTTTCTCATTTCTTTAAAGGGCAAGGATGTCTAATAAGTGACTACCAGAAGAAATGCTCTTCTAGCATGTTATGTTCCATACGAATAGGTTGTAAGTAGGATAAATACACGCGATGTGCCTTTAACTTAAAACTTTTGGTCAACTCTGTATAACGTTAAAAGTGAAAGTAAAATATAAAAGCACTAAGAATAAATGATAATGTATCACAAGTTCCAGGCAATGACCAGATGCCTATACGAAAGACAATAGAATGACAACGAGGAAATAACTGCCGGTATTCTTTCAAATAGTCACCATCTTGCGTATATGTCGCCTTTATAGGTTTCTCCGTAAATTAACGGCTCAAATCATGTATTTATCCTACTGTTATAGTGATGAATTTAATAAGTAAAAATGTTTTCAATTTGTCTCGTTCATAAACTTGCGACTTCGTTAAAAACTCTGCAGGTCGTGAACCAAAACTCCCATGAGAAATACCGGCCAGCATTTCCATACCTTCCAAATCTTTCACAAGAAATACTGCCGATTGGCTAGTTAGCTCATACAAATTTCATAAAATTATCATTTTATCTAATTGTGTGTTGCGAACAAAACCCGCAAAATGTAAAAATCGAAAACCGCCTTACATTGACTTTTGAACTAAACCGCGAAGGATTCTGATGAGATTTCGTATTTCTCTGCTCAATAATTATACAATAAAATTGCAGTATTTATATAAAATTGCAAGTTTTCAATTGTATTTGTATTTATATAATTGCATTTGTATTGTATATATTTAGCAATTGTATTCGTATTTCAATTATACCGACACTCGATCAAATGTTTCATTGCCCGCCCACCAGTATTTGTAATCAAAACAGCATAGATTGAAATTTGCCGCGAATGAATTTGAATAAAGAGCCGCGCGCGAATTTAAATGATATCCGTTCACAATATCATTACGTCTAAAAAAAAAATGCTAAATATAAAAATGCAAATGTCAATCCATGTTGTTTTGATTACGAATGCTGGCGTGCCTATCACGAAACATTCGATTAGAATCGTCTGCACATGTACGGGGGAGTACGAAATCTGACCGAGATTGTTCGGGTTGTCGTTCAAATGTTAATGTACATATGGTTTTTAAATTTCATGAATTTTGTTCAAATCACATAATTAGGAATTCCCTGAGAAATCAATTGTTGGTACGTTTTTTTTTTCATATTTATGTTTCATATGTATTTTTATGGAAGTTTTAGTCCAAGATTTTCATAGGAGTGCTACTTATATCTTACAAATAAGTGTCCATGATGACTATGACAAAAATATACTTTGTTAGAACCTAATTTTTTTCTGGACCACTTCTGAAGAACTTTATGTTAACTTTCAAATAATCTTCACAGATATATGTATCACAACGAATTAATTCCAAGGTGGTATACTATACTGTTATCCTGTAAAATTTTATCGTTATTAGGATAATTTTGTTATTGTGGCAGTCGAAATTAAAATATTTTCAAAGTAATTATAATGAATTAAGTGTAGTGTTCATAGAATTGGAGGGAACGCAACTAGTTCTGTAGTATAGTACAGAAAACTTATTTAAAAATTGATCGTAGTATAGTAAACCTCCAAGGCAAAACTATATGTATGAAGAGGCTCAATTAAAAGTGCTAAACCATCATCAACTTTTGATCAATTAGTTCTTGCTGTAATTAATTTTAATATCTACGAAATAATGCAAGTAACGTATAATATGAGGAATGTACAACATTCATGTAACTTATAATATGAGGACCACTAGAAGGATGATTTGACAACGTTGCCTGGTCTTAGGTTTAGCATGTTTGTGCAAATATACGCACGTAATGGACCTCACAAGATTTCGTTAACGGAAATAATATAAACGGTGCTCACTTAAATCGGTAGACACGCGTACGTCACTTATCCTTATATAATCAACGAAAAATATGAAATTTACTGTAATTAGATTTAGTGTATATTATGATGAAGTAGGTTAATATAATTCAATTAATCATCAAACACCAATATTTTATATTCTACAATGCTTCGTTCTAGTGCTCCTCATGTCTCATATTATACGTTAAATGAAGCGTCCTCACTTCAATACCTGTGTAAGAATAT
>WYDF02291802.1:0-10348 GCA_009867245.2 Adranes taylori | reverse complement strand
TGGCCACGACAAAACCGCGACGATTAGCAGACAGTTTTCTCAAGCGACTTATTTTAGTTCCTTGTTCTAGTAATTTTTTGTCGTGCAACTTGGAAGCCAATAATTCAGAAGCTTCTTTTGACAAGTTGAGATCGCTGATACGGTCATAAACACTGTCACCTTCTGTCATGTCATCACTGTTACCTTCATCAGTATCAGAAGGGCAATCTGGCGTCTTGCAGAGATTAAATCAGATCTAAAAAAATAATCGGATCTTGCTAAATTGTCAAAGCAGCAAAATAATTTAAAGGATTTGTTAAACGAAACACATAAAAAGTCATTGTCCTTTAAATGCACCATAGCGTGTATTAAATAAGAAGCTCGCAAGTTCGAAGATAATTGTAAGAGCTTTTCAAGTTTATGGTGTGTAGCAATAATATTGGCGTGCGGTATTATTAAGAGCGCACATACGCTTCGAAAAGAGGTCTGTAACCGCCAATGGGTTCAAAACCCGAGCATTAAATGAAGTGATTGACCTCATTTTATGCGCAGGAATTTCATGTCTACTTCTTTAGTGGATCATCAATTTCGCATTAAAAATTCTTACAAAGTTTTTCAGTTGAAAATATTTTCTTATAAAATTCTTAGGCTTATCGATAGACTTAAAAAACATATAACGAACGGATTTTAAATTTATATTATACAAGAGTTGAACAATTGGGAGCATACATTTAAAAATCTACCGCAATTGTGGTAGTTTGGAAAGAATGTTGGAACGAATAAAAAGAATTTGAATTAAACTTGAATAATTAATTAAGAATTTAATTGAAAATGGCTGGTTTAATTAGGGCTGGTTTAATTTAATAAATATTTAATTTAATAAACAATTAATTGATTAGAGTACAGCACAATCTATTAAGATATATATCAGAAGCTATGTTAACTGAGGAATAGAATAATAAACAAGTCTACCTGTACAGGTAATATAATGAATCTAATAGAACATAGACTTGAAATATTGACCCAACTTGGAGAAGAGTAGTGTAGAATCAAGTGAGCTTCGTATATCAAAAATATAAAAGGACTTCTTCTTCAGTGATCCAACTAAAGGACATAGACGATATTACTTACAAATATTACTATTCCTTTTATAAAAGTAATGGTATGAGATCATTTTAAATATTCCACCACCAAAATTATTGATAGAGGGTTTTATCATCTCAGGAAATAGTGTAAAAGCCAAACACCAGAAGAGAATTTAGATCAGTGCAGTAACACGAGTAAATTGAATATAAAGAACATAAGAGATCTCCGTGGTTGTTTTGTTGACAGTAGAATCCACTACATTTTGCAGACCTCGGAGGAATCCGGCTCGAAGGACCAAACATTTATGTTATAAACTAACACAAATCATTATATTTACTGGTTCTTTAGCGTTTTATCAGTACTCACTCACGATAAAGGTAACAAAATTTAATTTTAACACACTTCAATGAAAATTTCTAATTAGGTTATATTTAGAATTATTCACTGTATACAGATATGGTATAATGTATTGTATCAGCTATGTGTTATGCATTTGGACGAATTAACATCTTTTACAAATTGAGATTAACCAATAATGTATACCAATGAACCAATTATACGATTATACCAATAGAACCAATTATATGAGATGAACTTTGATTGTTAAAGTCCCTTGCTTCATTGGTATTCATTAATGATTCATCTCAATTTGTAAAAGGTGTTAATTCGTCCAAATGCGTAACACGTAGCTGATACAATATATTATACCATATCTGTATCCACCGAATAATTCAAAATATAACATCTTAATGTATGCAAACTTACATACAATCAACGTTCAAATGAGAAATTTTAATAATTGGTTGTCGGCGTAATTGTTAAGTTTCGGATACGTAGTTCGATGCAATGAGACCTTACGCCTATATTTGGAATAAGAAAAAGTGTTGATAACAGCTATAAACCTATGCTAGAATCACGTGTCCACATTGCCTCAATTTTTACAACTAATTCTTAAAATACCCTTTTCATTACAATTTTCCGAATTAACACCTACTTACTTAAAAAATCGACTTACTGCGAAAAGGTAAATACTGCTTAGATATTTTCATAAAAATAAATATTTGTACTAAGGGCGCTTCCTTTCTGCATTGACCGCAACTTTCGTGATACCATTTTCACAAATGGTTAAAGAAAACAGATTTTCTTTTTCTGGCAGTTAATCTTCTGGATCACAGTATGGTCTTTAATAAATTTTATTATTATATGAAATTGATAAATATTACATAAATAATGATGAGTAGTTTTTAGGAAAAACCGGAAATTAATGCAAATATTTGTAAACAAAAATACGTTCAATTAATAACAATATAAAAATAATTAATATTTATTCAATATCAAAGGTTAGAGACCTTTAATTATTACATGTGTACCTGTCACATTTTGTTGAATACTAAATATAAAAAAAGTGATTACACTGTTTACTCAACATATATACAAAACATAAATTATGTATGTGAATGCGTCATATATAGTAACATGCATACAAATATAAAAATATAAAAACATGCACATAACTGCTTTTGTTCAATACCAACTTACGTGTAAAAAATCATTTATGTAATATCTTAATTGCTTAAATGTAGAAATACGGTCTTATCACAAGCGTCTTCATGACTATTTAATTTTTTTTGTATAATTGTTTACTTAATTACAAAACTGACACGTTATTCATGACCTAAATTGATTAGTAGTGTAAAGGATAAAAGAAAGGTCAAGAACCCAAATACTACAGATGTCTAAAAAATGGTAATTGTGAAAATATGCGATTTTGGCTATTATCAAATACAAGCAGTGGCGGTCCAAGAATACATATAGAATACAGGCTTTATCATTTGGGGTGCAAAAGAGCAAAAAATACTGACATGATAAAAGTTTCAAAGCATAAAAATAAAACAAAATAAATGTTATTTTATTTGACAAATTAGTTCTAACGAAATTTATTTTGTAAATCGTAAAGTCCGAGGAGGGGGGTTATTTTACCCGTATGTAATATTGCCTATGTTTCTTAGAAGATAATTTTAATTTGTGCTCTAAGGGCGTAATTTTAATTTATGCATTAGGGTGCATTTTACCTTGGCCCGCTTCTGCTGCTAATTAGGTTCGCAAATAATTAAGTATCTGTGTAATATATCTGAAAAATATTTAGGAAATATATGACTAACAATACGGAATATTTTCGAAAGTATGACTACATTTCGCTAGTCCTAAATACTAGATGTAGGGGTAAAACATGTTGTAGGAAAAAATTAAAAAATTTAATAAATTTGAAAAGAGCATGAAGAGAACAATCCAAAACCTGAAAAGCAATCGAGCTCCAGGCCCTGGAGGAATACCAATTGAGCTGATCAAGAGAGTCCCCAGAAAGTGTATTAGTTAATATTTACAAGATGCCTGATAAGCAAATAGAAGACAGGACACATTACGTCAGGAAAAGGGAGTGCAGCAACTACCGAGGCATAAGAGTGGCTAGCTCAGTGGATAGGTTGTATCGGTGGATCCTAAAAGAAACGATTGAAGAACATTACGAAGAACCAGAATCAGAGCGGGTTCAGAACAGGTCGACCTTATATGCCTAATGCTTTCTGTCTGAAAAGAAAATAGCACAAGGATGAGCAGCACATGTAATTTTCATTCATTAAAAAAAGCGTACGGCTCTGTGTGCCCATCAACGAACTGTGAGAAATGCTTGATTACTTTCAAACTCCAACTACTTACATTAACGCCCTGAAGAGAATATATAAAAACTCTAATAAAAGTAGGCACGAAACTTTCTGCAGAACTTAATACCAATGGATTGCCAAAGGTGTGCTGCATTTCCTAACACCTTTTAAAATTTACATCAGCGAAACACTAAAACACTGGCACAGAAAAAGTAAAATAATGGAATAAGAGAGGGATGGAAATTACCTAACTACATTACCGTTTGCGGACAACGAAATAATCTTTGCGGAATAGCTCATTCATGCTACGGAAGCTCATACAAAAATTGAATCAATGGAGTCTAGAAATCAATATGGAAAAAACGCAATACATGTCCATTGGGGATTCACTAATGGACTTGTGTTGTCAACACTGGAACTGATGAACATGAGGAGAAGAAAGAGGATAGGATAAAGCAACCCATGGAGGAAAGAGGATTAGAAGAACTGAAGTGGGTGGACTTGGGAAGACGGAAAATGGGATGCGGAAAACGGTACTAGCTAATATATACCTATACAAATTGAGAAAAACTAGATAAGTCGATTTATTGCTAAAAAGAGACAACTCCTAAAATTTCTAGCCAAAATTGATTTTCTGAGCTACAAGTTTTGATTTTCTATCAATCCTATCAATCAAAATATGTCAAAAAATCACTTCCGGTTTATAGGAGACGGGTAATAATGGATTTTCTTCCGAAATATTGAGGATTCTGTAAAATACTTCACAAAACCTTTTTCGCAGTACATGACATCCGAAATAATGGATTGATTTAAGAATTTATCAAAATACCTAACAGATTAAAATATCTAACACATCTTAGTGCGTGTAAATATCTCAAAATCCATTTTGGTGTCAGAAAAGGATTTGCTGCATAATTTTGATTAATACCTCAAAGAATCCATTATTTTCGGTGACCAGTACATCTCATCCATTATACCTCAAAAAATGTTTTTTGTTTCGATGTCCTACACACCGAAAAAGATTTTCTGAGGTATTTTAATAAATGCGTTAGAAAAATCATTTTCTGCGTATTTCTGTACGCCAAAAATTATTTTCCAATATATTCTACTAAATACCACAGAAAATCCAGTTGTTGAAATATACACTATATACGCCAGAAAGAATTATTTGGTTATTTTGATAAATACCTCAGTAAATCTATTCCAGTTCCTAAACACAGAATTTTTTTTTTGAATTATTCGAAGTCAAAATAATAATATAATCAACTTATTCAATAACATATTCAAATTAAATTACTCTCTACTTCAAGGGAGAAGAAAAGGCTTCTTTTCTCTAGTCCATTTCCTATCTGTCTTCTCCCCCTCTCCTTATTCCACATTGTTCTTCCCTATTTACCTTCTTTTATTTAGTTCCATCCTAGTTCTTCTCATGATTTCCAATCCCTTTCCATCTTAAACCCTCCCTCCAGTGTTACCATAACTCCTTGAATATAGTCTATTTCCCGTACCTCTTCCTACTCTCCACATATATCATACATACATCCCTTTACTCTCCCATCCTGTCCACCCCATTTCTTATCACATCTACCTTCTTCCAAAACTTCTCCCATTCACACTTTTCATTAAACTTATCCCCACCTTTCATTTCTACCCTCCTTCCCTTAATTTCTTACTTGCTTCACACCATTTTATACTCCTTACACACATCACTCAACACTCACTCTTCTTCATCCCTTACTATTTCCATATTCTCCTTTACTTATCACCTCCTTTTTTGACTCCCCTTCCTTTTTCTATTTTACCTTATACACCTTCTTTTACTAATTTCAAGCATAATTCTTTTAATTCATTCTTTTCAAGCATAATTCTTTCATAATTCTTTTCATATATCTAAACCCTTCCCCTCCTTTCACAAAACTTACTCACCAGTTTACCCACAATTCCTTTTCTTTCTCACTCCATTCAATCCTCTCACTCATTCTTCCAATGATTCCATTCTTCATCTTGCTTTCCACATATTCTACACATTCTTTCATGCTCTTTCATCCAATACTTATTTCCACCCTCCTCACTCTCACATCTGAATCTTGCAATCGATATTTTTTCTCTCATGCATAATCTTGATGATAAATACTTAGGCATACTCTCCTCATCCATAAACCACATATACTTACTATTATACCTAGTTGCATTTATTCTTTCATTATCTTTCTTGCCTTTTCACATCCCTCATCAAAAATACAAAATGTAATAAATCTCCACCACAAAATTTTTTTACATATAAATAAATATCATATTATTAAATTTCTATTTATATTAATAGAAATTTAATAATATTATATTGTTAGTATAATTAAATTTCTGTTTAATACTAAATTGATGCTAGAAATGAGTGCATGCGCCATCTGTTATATCTATTATAAAACAACAAGTGCAATTGAGTAGCAAATGTGCACGCTAGATGGCGATGCATAACATAACATCAGACTTATTTCTACTGCTATGCTTGCAGTATTGTATCTTAGCCACATACATGCAAGTTGCAGAGGCATGCCAATGCTGTTGCCGGTGAAAGCTCTCAACGTGTGCTCTCATTGTCAGGGTCAGCGTTCACGCAGTTTACCTTGCCGCCAAGCTTATTAATGTGTTAGTTGCTTGCGACTAGGCGAATTTGATAAAGGGGATTATACATTTCATAATTTATTAATTTATGATTATATTATTTACATAAATGGATTTAACAGATGTAGCAAATATATTCAATTAATTGCAGAGATGTAAATGTACTATATATCTAAGTTGAGCAAATTAGCAAATTATACTTATTAGAACAAAAGTAATTGCGGAATACGTTATAGCCATAAAAGAATATATTAACAACAGTTAATACCATTTTCCTTCTTGTAAGGACACAATATACTTATTTTCTTACTTCTTTTTTTGTTATTCTTTTGAGTCCTTTTCGATCCTTCCATTTGTTTAGAAACTTGTTTCTCGTCCTGGACGAAATGATGAGCATCTACTTACATTTCGTGCGATAACAACATTTCTTGGTACGCCACTGGCATGCACTTATCGCTCCTTGAAATAATCTTCAAAGTTTGGAAAGCCCCAAGCGTATCTACCTGAGTGTTTTGTGTATAAGAATGTTATCGCCTGGCACCAACTTGTCAAACGCACATCCTCCCTTTTCAGTACATACGAGGTACCTGCCTATAGCATCTTGCAAAAAGCATCTTCGCTTCAATAATCGACATTCGGTCAGAAGAACTCTTTGTTTGCGTGTGTTACGATTGGTATCTTCCTTTAAATATAATTAACAGTCATTAATTAATTTCGGAATCCGACTTCGTTAGAAGAATTCGAGTTCGTGGCCTCAAGATTAACAATCAAAAATCTCCAGTATTCAAGTTAATTAAAGTCTCGATATTCATATTAAATCAATAATTATTTGTCATTTTGTGAATTTGTTATTTACTTATTTCTTATTAATTAGTAAATTAAATACTTCATTAAAGCAGTTTCGTGGTTTTTGTAAACTATCGCCGTTTAGTACTTTTATAAGATAATGAAATATCTTAATATATCGACCAGCATAATAATGAAAAGTGTTTACACTCCGCCGCTCAATTAACCTGATTAAACTCTACATGCAGTTCTTCTTGACCTCCATTCTCAATAGTCAAATTACCTCTTTCATATTCTTTCGAGCTAGCATCAACCATCCTGTATGGACCTCTGATACCTCGAGGCCGTACACCTCGTTTTGAAGTATTATATTTAATATCTTTTCTCGATTCCTCTTTTGCCTTCTTATAAATTTATTTAATTGTCTGAACTTTCTCCTTATCCGTGACATTTATACTATCGGTCAAATGTGCCACTTGTTTATTTGCTTTCTTAAATTTTCTGACTTGATGTTTAGGCTTGCGTGCCTTCGCTTCAACCATCTTCTTCATACTACACATATTATATTCTTCCAGATCTTGTTGGGACCCAGGCAGTTTGCGATAAATATGTGACATCATCCTGCTGAAATCAGTCAGGCAAACTTTCGTCATTAAACCTACATCAATGCCAACCTTCGTCATACATATATATCTTCTTTTTCGTTTACTAGAGACCATTAGAGCTCCTATTCTTCAACATCTAATTTTCATTTTGGAATTTTGGGTTCATTTTTTTCACTACTTCAATGCCATCGTTAGTAACCGAAACGACTTTTCTCTTCCTACCTCTTCCTATCTCTTCCTATCTCTTCCTATTCTCTTCTTATCTCCTGTTTCTGATTCAGCAGATGATTCATCAGGCGAATCATAATCACTAGCTTTTTACAATTAACTTGATTTTCGTTTTCGATTTTGGCACCTCTATCATTTACAACTCAGTATTATACGGACTCCGAACCAGAACTGGAGATAGAATCTGACTTGCTGAATCTGAATAGGATTTGAAGAATAGAATGTAAAGCAGATAAAGGAACAACTAAAGCTACTTCTTTGTTGAGGGTGATGTATTTCACAAATTAATCAAGGAACGCGATCAGGATGCTGATGCTGATGCAATTGCCGCCGATTATAAAAGTAAAGGTAGTAAAGGTTCACTACTTCAATGCTATCGTCAGTAAAAGAAACGACTTTTCTCTTCCTATCAACTGATTCTGATTTAACAGATCCTTCTTACAATTGACCTGATTTTCGTTGTCAATTTTGACACGTCTATCATTTTTAACTCAGTATTATACGGACTACGAAACAGAACTGGAGATAGAATCTGATGAATTTGAAAAGGATGAAAACGAAGGTTTGTGTTTTGATGGTGTCAAGGACATATCTGTGTCAAAAAGAAAGTCTAAAATACAACGTTAAGAATCAGACACAAATGATGACGACGATGAAAAGGATATGATTTCCATTAATTACAGATCTTGATTAGCATAGTAAAGCAGATAAATGAATAACCAAAGCTACTTCTTGGTTCGAGCGTGATGTATGTCACAAATAAATCGAGGAACGCGACCAGGGCGCTGATACTGATGCGATTGCCGCAGATTATAAAAGAAAAGATATCACAATATTTTCTTTTATAATCGTCGGCCATCGCATCAATATCAGCGTTCCTAGTTTCATTTGTGGACATCACGCTCGAACCAAGCAAGCAAAGGATAATCAAGATCGGCAATTATTAGATTCTTATCCTTTCATTTTCATCGTTGTGATCATTTCTGGCTGGTTGTTTCCGTCGTATTTTAGACACTTTCTTTTTGACACTGAAATGTCCTTGACACTATCAAAACACAATCCTTCTGAGTCATCCTCTTTAAATTAATCAGATGTCATCTCCAGTTCTGATTCGGAGTCCGTATAATATAATCCTTTACAATTCAATTGGTGTTTTTCTTTATCGTAACCCATGGATAGAGTATGTGTACTCGATAGTAAAAACATTCAGTGATCTCTAAAGTTAATTCAATTTTTGCTCTTTAACTGAATCTCAAGTGAAATATATTATTTCAAATATATGTTGCAAAGAATCAAATTAAAAAAAGCATTATAGTGGCCAATAACATAATCTGTTGTTTATATCTTCTCATTCTTAAATCTACGATCGTTGCAATAGCACTTCAATGAAATGACCAGAATGGAGCAACCTATAGTCCACCATTCACGATCTCATCGAATAGATGAAATCTAATGGATGTTTTCCATTTAAATGACATCCAAAAGCTTTATCTCATTCATGGTTATGCCACCGTGGTTGCTAGTGATCAACAATTCTTTTTGCCTTTTTCTTTCAATCATTTTGATATAAAATGGTTTGGGCAGTCTAAAGCTTCATCGGAAACAAATATCGCTGCAGGTGGAAATAAAGTACCTTGGAGTAATACTTCATTCCAAACTAACGGAAACCTTACATTCCAAGCTGAAAGCTTACTAGTTACATTGGCTGTACAAGTCGGTTATCAGGCCATCCATAACTTACGGAGCACTGATGTAGTGAAAAAAGACACTCCAGACTAAGACAAGCCAGAAGCTGTCCTTCATACAGAGAACTGCATGCCTTGGTATAACAGGGATTATACAATCGACCCCAATGGCCGCAATTGAAGTGCTGTTAGATCTTCCGCCAATGATCTAGTGTTTGGTTAGATCAAAGAAACTAAACACTAAAATTTTTGTTCCCAGCGACTGTAGTATGACATTATACTGGTAGATATTACGCAATATAACCTAAATGTTGCAAACTGCAAGATGGTGATCGGTCCAAATGTAAAGAACAATACATGTGATCGAGCTGTTTGTAAACAAAAAAGTAGATGTCCACAAACACGTGACAAAGCCGCGCCCCAATAGAAAAGTAACTAGATTTAAAAATAATAGTAACTACATACTACCAGGAGTGGCATAAAACATAATTATCTAAAAAATGTACCAGGATTGTACAAAAAAATTACGTGAAACAACAGGATGACGTCAGTTAACAGTCCGTTGATTTTGATATGTCATTTGAAAAACTAATATGGCTATTTAAATAAGTGCATGCTAGATACAGTAGATGTTGAAATAAGTATATGCCACATACTACATGCAACAGATGTTGAAAATTTTGAAGCTCCTAAAATG